>WJFB01001895.1:0-24737 GCA_009870185.1 Pygmarrhopalites habei
CTCTCTCTCTCCTGTAAAATGAGAAAGAGGGTAAGGGAGCCTGGGGACGTAAAAAAGAGAGGGTCATAAATTTGAGAGTCATAAAACATTTTGACTCACCTGGACTCGACTCTTGTTATAAAATATTAATTTAGTCAGAGTCAGGATTACACATTAAATGAACGGACAATTAAAAAATATATTTTATTGTTCAATGAATGGGTCTCAACTTTTACGGAGGTAAATTCCTTCAAGTCACAATCGTTTTAATTCTTTTTTTTTTAAATACGTGTTTGTTTTTTGATAGAGGATGTAAATATTTAACTTTGTCATTCAACTAAAAAAATTTAAATACGCAAAAAGCACGTGTTTCCAAGTTGAAAGAGTCCAGGAGTTAAAGAGGAAGAGAGGAAAAGCTACACGCAATTTTGTTGCAAAAAATCACATAATATTGGAAAGAGATGTGTGTGTGTGTGTGTGTGTGGCGGGGGTGTGTACAATGTCCTTGCAAAAGAAAACACATGATACAAATTGTCATTTAAAACAGGTTGACAGCGGAGATGCAGACTGAAAAAGTAAATCCTATTCAACAATTACTTAGTCAGTCACAGACACACACACAAAATACACAATGGAGTCTCTGAATTGCATCGAGACACTCAAAAATTTTTGTTGGTCTTAGTCTTGGGCCCATCCTGTCATGTCCCATGCCGCTCCACTCCATGACATACCTTGTCAGCCAAGAAATGTCGTGTTAATTATATTTTAATAATAATTTACTTTTTTAATTATAAATTAGTACAAAATAATCAACTCTTGCATCCAACTCTTTGTTGCATCATCCCACAACCGCATCCACTCTCCTCCTCATCTTATACCTTACATTTACACACACACACACAACTAAGCCCAGTAGGTATGAAATGGAATGTAAAAACTGCATTTTTTATAGTTATTAAATTGTCAGAGTGTTACAGCCTTTGTATTACATCCATCCCTTACACTGCTATCCTAAAACAATAATTTTTTAAAAGGAGTAAACCTCCCGCTTCGTCCGCTTCAATCTAGCAACAATGAGAACAACAAAGATCTTTTTTTCTTAAATGGAACAAGCAATGAACTTCAAGACGACATTGCAAGTTAGTAAACATGAGAAGAAAAAAAGAACAAGAAGCAACAAAAAAGGGAGAGGGAGAGAGAGAGAGAGAGACATGAAAAGCACGGACCATTTTCTTTCCCTTTTGTTAACACAAAATTAAAATATTTAACGCCATGCCTCCCTTTATACCCTATATATTGTGAACGTGTGTGTGTACATATGTATAAAGTATACTGTATTGTCCTCTATATCTTCACCTTTTTTATTCCTCTATCTCTCTCGAAACAGAGAGTAAGAGTAAATAAGATCTTTCCAACTTTTTGTCTCTTTCTCCTCTCCCTCTGTGTGTGTGTCTCACATTTTCAAAGTCTAATCAAAAGGAGTTTTAGTCTTGAAATCTTGGAATGTACACAAAATGAAAGAAATGTTGATAGCACACACACAGCGAGAGGAGACATGATTGTCTCCTCTCTTTACCTTGCATTGTCAACTTGGATTAATGTAATTATTTATATTTTGTACGACCGCTTAACTAGACAAATGTCGGTCGTAATCATCATCAACATCAAAATATAGGCCAATACAGCCACACAGTCACACCACACTACAATGTGTACCATATGTACCAGAAGAGGAGGAGGGAACGTGCACAAACTTTTTTTGACAAGTTGAATCAAGAGGAATAATTATGATTCAAATTATAATTACTAGTATCATGACTAATGTGCCAGGAAAATTGAAGTCACAGTAAATAATGTATATTGTACTATGAAATAAAAAATAGTGTTGCTCAAGCGTCAGTACAATATGACTTCATTACATCGATAATCGTCTTTCCCTTTCAGTTCTGACCCGGGCGCCGAATGTATTTTTTTTTAAAAACGAGTACCGACCCACATTCGTTTCGGGATATTCTATTGCATGTATGAACACAGATACACACATAAATCAGTGACTACTGGGGGTGGTTAAAAAAATTTTCAATCAATATTTTGATTAAAATAATATTAGACAAACTGTGAACCAGCCCTTCCTTCCACGATAATTTGGCAAGAAATTCAGAAAAAAACATGAATGGACTTTTTGTAACTGCGGTCATCATTCCCTTCTCACAATCAAAAGAGCTAAAGTCGTGATTACGGTGCTCTGCTCTGAATAAAGGAGAGAGAGGGAAGGTGTGTGTGTGTGTCTAGTTACTTTTCTTGGCTGTTCTCTCTACATTGCTCAATCTTTTTCATTCATATTTCCATGTGGCCAAAAGCCACATTTTTTGTTAAGCGGTCATACTGTACATAATACATACACACTAGTCACTACACACACACACACAGGCACACACACACGATTGGATTTTGAGAGAGGAGCATGTAGTACAAGACAATAATCTCACTTTTTTTGGTGGTATATCCTATTCATAATAATTTTATTATAACATTCAAAATGTGGCTTGAAGGCATGAATTCAGTGTTCAATGAACATGTGTGAGCGTGTGTGTGGATGTGTGTGTTTGTCATAATGACATGATGAGGAGTAACAATCAAAAAATGGATGGGAAAAAAATTCTCCTTTGTCGTCAATGACTTCATAATCGCATAAAGCTCAAAATTGGTCTAGATTACAATAACACATGAATCCAAAAGTAATCTTGTTCAATAATTTTTATAGATTGTTAAAGTGTGACTAAGACTCATGTGTGTGAGTGTGTGTGTGGAATTACATAATTGAGAGGGACAAAGAAAGAGAGAGAGAGAGGAAGGGGGGCTTTAAATGTCATTTGTGTGAAGGGTAAGCAGAGAAAGAGATAATTTTTGTTCAAAATTGCTCTCTCAGATTCAACCTTCACAGTTAATTCAGAAATTAATAATATCTTTTCTACAAAAGGGCATTGTAAAAAGAAGTCAGAGAGAGAGAGAGAGGAGGAAAATAGTCGGCTCCGTGCTGTGCCTTTGGGTAAATTCGTACGAAAAACCAAAATAATATGTAATAATGGTAGACAAAGTACTCAGAGTACTAAAGGTAATCTCTTAAGATTCATTTTTGTCAAAATTTTTTGACGTTTCTTTGAACCGTGTGTGTGTGTGACGAGAAAGAGATGGCAAACAGACACACATTATTGTGTCCGACGTTACATCAATGTTAATTAGTGAATGAGCAAAAAATGAGAGCCTCATCTTAATCTGCAGAAAAAGAGAGGGAGGAGGAGATGAGGGTAAGCTTAAGACTTTGATTAGTATGAGGCAACCAAAGGAGGGAGGAGGACTCATTGTAATCAGGGAATGGTTCAACAGAAACAGAAGGCATCAGTTTTTATTTCGGGGTTTTTTTTCTCTTCGCGTCACAGGTCGTCACAGGAAAGATGACGATCGTGAGTCTGGTTCTTAATAATTTTGAAAAATTCCTTGGAAAATAAATCCAAATATTTTTAACCCCTCAATTGCTTTAAACTTTAGATCCGGTTCATTTTCCTTACACTATTTAAAAACCGGAATCGAAATTGAGAGTGAAAAAAAGTTTTTTTAAAAAACGTTCTTTTTTCTCCTCATTTTTGTCGGTTTTATTTTTGGACGACAGAAAGAATCCTCTTCAGCTTTATCATGTCTACAAAGAACTCATTTATTTAGTAGAGCAGTTAACATCCAGTACATAATATATAGATTTATTTTATAAAACACTGACAAATTGATCCGTAGACTGATACAACCTCACACGCACACAGTGACAATTGGCAGAGAGGGAGGTCAGATTGTGGATCAGTAAATTTGAATAGTGAAAAGTACCAATCTTTACAATAAATTTTATAAAAATCACACAATAAAATTATTTGTGTTCAACAACAACAGAATTAATATATTACACACACACACCATCAACCTATCAACTCTTTCGAGAGAGAGAGAGAGAGAACGACGCGTGACTCGATTCATGATTGTTGTGTGATGCCCTGTACACACACACACACCTTTGTCCATATTACGTTATTCACCAGTACTTAGCGTACAACAGAAGAGAACGTGTACATCCATGTAATATCCCTTTTACGACCATTTAATCAAAAAATAAAGACACAAAAAATCGAGAGTGAAAAAAATACATATGTGAGAACGAGGAAATGCATACAGCATGTAAAGACATAGCCGTTATTCAAAATAAGGAGCTTATATTTTTACTCCACATCTCCCACTCTTCAACACGTATTTTACATTATCCTACACATGTACTACTTACATCCCAGGTGTATTGCAATATTATTTAATCAACGTGAACAATCTGAGATACAAGATAGGAGGATCTGATCAGGAGTAAAAATTATTTGCCGTAAGCACACACACACACACACACCGCATCGTCCTATCTACCAAAGTAGGTATATTCCATGAATGCAATTAAATCCTGAAACTTTATTATTAACTTTGTACAGGAAAATTGTACAGGCCACTGGTAGTGAATTGAGGAAGTATAAAATGTGTGTCTACATTTAGAGACTCTCTCTATTAGAGAGTAAAATAGTTCAGGTTCATTCTCATCACCAAAGGCTAGCACTACCATTTACACATGCACATGAACCGTTTGTCCTGTTTCTTAAAAAAGAAAAACAACAACAACAATAAAATGGACAATGTAACATTTTTTACATGTAGGATCCAAAACAGGAGTGTAATTGAAACTAGGATAAAATTTTTTCCTAAATGCACCAGACATACAACAAATTATTTGTGGTGGGATGGAGTCTGAAAATGTGTGGATTTCTTCACGTAGTAAAAGTAATAATTTAATTAATTGTAAACATCAATTTTTGCAAAAATAGGGTGTTCTATATATTTTACATGGTACCCATGACACATGATATCTTGTGTGTGTGTGTGTGGAGTGAATACCGGAAGATTGAAGCGTATTAATTACTAATCACTAGAGTAAGGGCGAGGAGGAGGAGGAGAAAGGATAATTATTGTAAACTAGGATAGAGATAAAAAAATTCGGGATAGACAAATGAGAATAAAATTTTGTTCGTGAGCTCCCTATTCTCTCTCTCTCTATCACTCCTCCTCCTCCGTTTGGATTACATAATCAAGGTAAAAAATTGATTTAGGTTGCATGAGATCTAATCATCATTGTGGAAAGTTCAAAGCTCTCATGAAATATCCATATTTTATAAATCTCTCTCTTTCTCTCTCACTCTCTCTGTATTGTAGATGCACTAAATAGTAGCCATTGACAGTTTTTTTGGGAACAACTTTTTCCTTAAATTTTTTGAGTCAAATTGAGACAAAAGTGGGGAAAAGGGAGGAGGAATGGGGATGGCAGACGTCAGTCTAATTTGTGAGCTATTTTTCCTTATAATCTAATCTTTTTACCTTCGGGTATGGGTCCACACAATAAATTTGTATGTCCAATTGACAGAGGAGATTTTCTTTTTGGGTTTTTCCTCCTTGCCCTCACTAAATACAATAAATTGTGGCGTGTGTCTATTGTATATTGTGTGTGAATCAAAATTGAATTTATGACCAGAAAACACACGCACATTTGTAACAGGTATGAATATTATTAGCTGTGTTGTAGGAATAGGAAACTACTTGGAAGGGGTTAAAAGTCAAAAATATTTGGAAATTTTTTTTTGAGAATATAATTATCATGAAATTTTTGTTGGTGTATCTGTAGTTCATAGTTGTAGAACCTTCGAAGTCCTTGGGCTGAAATCCTCAATACATTTTGTTTATTGGGTTTAGTGAGACATAACGTTAATAATTTTTATTTAAAAAAATGGTTGTACATTTGTATGTTTTAATATGACAAGTAACATTAATGTATTCAAGGAAAATGGACAGGTATATACAAAAATATTAAAAAAAGGTATGACTTTATTTATTTGTCATAAAATTTTATGAAAATTTTTTAAGACTCTCCCAGTTATGCTCAAGAAATGTTATACTATAATCCTATATATTGTATTTACAATACACGGTTTACATTTAAAGGGAAGGGACATAGTTAAAACTAGTACAGTAAGTGTGTACTGTATAATCATAATTTTTTAATGATAATAATCCCTGCAAATAATTTTTCTGACCATGAAAGTGAGAGAGAAATTCTCATTTCAATTACTATAAAGTATCCTCCTCCTCCTTATTTAATTTACTTTGGACTTGTCAAGACCTATTTACCATACCCACATTGTTAGTTGGGAAAAGTATTTAATTCTTCGGATTTTCTTGACATAAAACGTAGATTAATTGAAATTGGGTACACACAGAAGACAAATCATCATCCATTACCAACTCAATGATGACGTAAGGGGATTGGAGCAGAAAGACTTCTGCTGCTAAAGAGACTGCCAAAAAAAGATGATAATTTATTTTATTTAATTCGTCAATTATTTCGTCCTCCTCTCTCTCTCTCTCTCTTTCTCTGTTGGCTAATTTACACACAAAATTACTAATTACACTTTTAAGATTGTCACATTAGTATCTAAGGTGTTCACACTCATCAGTCAGTCAGGATTCTGACTAAATGAGAGTATGGCATGAGTCTTCACATTATCTCCTCTCATATTTTGGATGGAAACAAAAAAATGAACTACAGCCACCCATGCATTTTCAGTGACAGTGAAATTATCTCAATTTCAATCTGCTCATTCCCCCTCCTCCATCTTCTCTTCTGTTTTTTCTACTTAAAAAATTGCAAGTGTCATATTTGTTGCAACCAACTTATTGTTTTTTTCACCCTCCCCTCTCTTTTTCTTTCACATTTCACTGTAAAATAACAATAATGATTATTGTATGGGTGGTCAGGATTGTGATAAAAATTTAAATTGACAACTCAGCCCCCCCAACGATTTGTCTAGAAAAATCTACTAAATTGCTCAATTACATTTTCATTATCAAAAAATTTGTCAGACATGCACACACACTTAATGTCAGTCTCCACTTCCCCCCCCCCCCCCCTTAACTTTTAAGAACAATATGTTTAATTAATGATGGATGTTCAAAGTTACTTTGGAATAACTGCGGAATTTTTTCCCCTCGCCATTTTTCTCATATACTTATATCCCAATTCTTTGTGTGTATAATAAGACAAAAAATTGGATGTTGATATTACATATTCTGAAAGTCTTGTATGATCAAAATGCAATTATTGTGCCTTTTCTCAATCCTCCACTATGCTTCGTAGTCAATATGACGGACAGACACACGCGGAGAGAGAGAGAGAGACGCTGAGCGTCAAAATTTTTTTCAGTTTTTTCCTCTCCTTTTCAACGTGGACGCTTTGCCTTTTTTTACAACGTTCGTCGTCACGTTAATAGGTCAGGAAACTCATTTTGAGTCCAAGAATCTTTGTTGTTTTTTTGTCCCTTGTAAAAAAACTCAATTGTGTCTGTGTGTGTCTCTGGCTGTGTGGTCTATTGCAATGCCAATATCAAGACAATTAAAATGACGTCATTGTATGTTTTTTTGAGACCAATTTTACTTTTGTGTTTGCCTATGTCTATGATATAACAGGATGATGAGTTTTCTTTCTATAGTACTCACTACTCAGACAGACTGAATAATATTGAAAAGTGGAAGAACACAAGAGAGTGAATGTTATAATGATGATGATAATAATAATAAAATGTAATTGTTGAATAAAAACTACTATATAAAATTTTATTCTTTTACTCCTCTAGGGGTTCAAGTGGACTTGAGTAATGTGGATTCCACATTGTGGAATGTTAAATGTAATTTTTTTTACACACCTTTTTTGCCACTGAAATTTACGCTTGGGCGACAAAGTGCGTGAGTCTCAACCACGCAGTTCAGTTTCACTTGACATGAATTAATAATGTTATAGTAAAAAGTGTACAAAGGACAAGAAGGTTGAGGAGAATAATTGAAAGTGTGAGGAATTTGATAAAAATGATCTTTTAAAAATAATACATTTTTTTGTGCGTCTCTCTCTTGTCTCAAGCACGGGATGATGTGTCCCCTCTTCCCCCTGTCTGATCAATTGATGAATAATGAGTTGAGTATAGAAAGGGTTAATGATTTCCACAATTATTTTATCTAGTCTTTTGATCTGATTCAACACTACACATTACTTACACTTACAGTACTGTACTATCACCACTTCATACGGACAAGAGGGTGCAAGTTTGAGATCAACAATGAGGTCAAAAGCGTTTGTTTTTTTTTTGAAGGGCTGTGTGTGTGTGGCATACATGTAATAATATTTCTATTGGACATGGCACGGCTTACCTGTAAAATCAAGATAAAACATCCAAGTTGAGAGTGCGTACAATTTTCCTTTCAGGATGGAAGACGAAGGAGGAGGAATCAAGTATTGTATTGTATGTATTGTAGAGGACTAACTGTGGTTAACTATAGGAGGAAATTTTGAACATAAATTAATAACAATAGATGGCAAACATAATTAGCAATGCAATAATACCCCTCCCCCTACAATGGTAGAGTTATGACTGTCACGGAATTTTACAAACCACATAATATGTTACGTTATAATTTATAACGAGAGATGCAAATTAATTAGGAATCTACGCAGATTGACATTTTAAAAAAGTCAACTTAATTAACCAATTTCATGTTGTATTGTAATTTTCTGCGTACCGTAAGTTAGTTTAGACTTGTATAATTAGTAATTTCTTATTTCGAACGTAATCTTACTCGCAAGTAAAATGTGTAAGATAATGAAAAGCAAAGATCTCCTCAACATTTTATGAGTCAGATTGTTTTGACAATGAATTTTCCAATGAAAAATTACTAAATTATTATTATTTTGTTTTCGTTGACAGAAAATATTGCCTCATTTGTTTTATTGGTTTAAATTTTTTGTGAAACTTTTTTTTTGCTTGTTTATTTTTCTCTGGATATATTATAATAATAATCTAAGAATCTTTTGATTTACATAGGAATCCATATATGGTGTAAGATGGTGATATCTTTTCTTAAAACCATATTGGTTTTTTTTGAAAAAAAAGAACTACCTAACTTTTATAATTCATTCACGTTGATCATCCTCAAAAGATTTTACAAAAGATGATAAAAGTGGTAAAGTCTGAAGACAGAACAACGAAACACAATAGTACAAATATCCATATAAAATAAACTATAATTGATGATGATTACAATAATACGGTATATGAACAGAAGAGAAAAAATAAGTAGTAGAATTCACCCCACAAGATTCTACATAGTGACGTCGGCGTCTACATCGGACATGGTCACGTCATCAATTACAGCTGTTCCAGTTAATGCAGATGCCTGAGCTTGCTTGGCTTTCAGCATGTAGTCATCCAGTTGTTTGTCCAAATATGCTCTTGAGTTTGACATGTACTGCAAGTTGGAAGAGAAAAACCATTTATTTTTCGCACTTGTACTAAGATCATGATCATTCAAATCTTATATAACATGGAAAGGTCATGATCCACATGTATTACTTCATGAAGCATGTGTGAATTGCTGATTCTTCAACAAATGTAATACAAATAGAATGTCTACAAAGTATAGACAAAAAAAATTTGCTTACCGAGTCTAATTCTTCGTCCAATGCTTCCCTATTGGCAGGGGGTTCTTGACTACCCTTATTTCCACCACCTCGTCCGCGCCCTCCCCCTCTGAAATAGCAGAGAGAGAGAAATACTTGCATATAAATTACCAACCAAATTCCTAAGATCACATTCTTCTGATAAAGATTAAATAATTTGAATGTATTGATTATTTACCCTGCACCACGAGATCGACCAATTCCCCCACCCCGTTGGCCCCGAGGACTTTGATTAGTTCCCCTAAATCTGCCTCTACTTCCTCCTCGGCTAACAAATGCTGGTGATTTTTGTATTTGATTCAGACCTCTTCCTCCTACAAAATAATTACCATTCCATTCACATTAGTCATTACTGTATTGCACATGGTAGTAACACAACCATATTGAAAATTTTCCAATGGAAAACAATGTTTCTTTTTCATTTATTTCTGTACAACAATAATGCAATAAAGACTCTAGAGAAAAAACATTACCAGTTAGATGTTTCATACCTCCTCTTCCAACACCTCCTCGGATAGTATTTCTATTTACAGTACCTCTTCCAATATTTCCAAGTCGAGGAATACCCAAACGAGCTTGAACAGGTCTCTTTCCACGGAAGGGTGCTTGCTACATTCGAGAGACATTCAATTTCCAATGAAATAATGAACATCAACAGAGCAGTTAAGTAACAATGATGATGATTAAAACAATACAAAAATTATTATTATTTTACCCGAACTGGGCGTACTGCATTTTGCTGTGTCATGGTCTTTCTGGCTAGGGCTAGAGCTAGTTGATGATTCTTTACAGAGGTAGAATTCGGGACGAGGCTTGGAATATAGGCTGCTGCCCGTGGACCAAGAGCACCACCACCATAACGGTGTGGGGGTCTCATCTCCTCACGAAGACCATATCCATCATCATTAAATCTTCTGGCAACAAAGGTAGACTGATGTTGTTGATGTTGTTGTTTGAATCTACAAAAACAAAGAGAGAAATGAGAATGAAAATTTTGATGCCTCAACGCCGAGTGGAAAAATGACTTTTCAAACTTTGAAAGAAAATCCTCACCTGTCAGTCAATGAGATTCCAGTTGAAAGTGTGGTGACTGGCAGGGCAGTCATGGGCATCCTGCTCGTCATCATCGGTTCGTATCGGTAGTCCATCCCGGAGGAGAAAAATTAAAAAGCCTCAAAACTATACGACTTGACAAAATTTTTTTACGTTCTTTCGAAAATTCCCTCCAAAGACTTTTCCCAACGTAGATGGCTCCCGCATTCACTTCTCAATTAATGCAATGCAATTAAGTTTTACAACAATTAACTTTAAATATGCCAGCATTAAAGGTCACTTTCAAATAATGAATTTCATTTATGACATGAGACACAGCAATTGGAGCTTAAAAGAAACCAACTTTTAATGAGAAGTAAGAACACAACAGAATAATACACAAAAAAATTGTGTGTGGCAGTGATAATTTTCTCTTGTTTAAATATGAATGCCAAGTTAAATGAATTAACAATAGTGTGTATGAGACCACCCATTACATAATTTACATAACTTTTAATACGAAGTTCATCAAAAAATATTTACTCTGAGAATTAACGGGAGGTAAATAATAATACAATTAAAGGTTGTTCTTTTCGTGTTTGTTTTGTTTGTTCATGAAGAACGGAACGTCGATAAGTATTTACATTTAATATCTACAGAAGTAGTAGCAGTATCACATTATTATTCTACTTTGGTTTCCCACACACATCAAGACATTTCTTCTCTGTCACAAAATTGTTTGCATTCCCATCACACCCTCCAAAATGGAAAAGGACACATTTCGTTCCATCCCACCGATACCTCGTCATCATGGCCCGACAATTCCCTCGGACTTCAGGGAGTTGGCATACATCTTCCGGTTTGTCTGTTCAAAAAAAAAAAAATATATATATCCATTATTCATGTCATCTGATCCTCCCCAGACAAAAAAAATACATGATATTCATAAATTTAATTTACCAGTAGAAGAAGCTTCTTTGGAATTTTCTTCTTCATCTTCTTCAACTGTCGTCCCATTCAGTTTCATGGGTTGACCTGACACTGACCCAATAACTGGAGTCTTGTTGACTTCTGAAGATAGGGTTCCAGCACTTCGAGTGATTTTGACTGTTCCTCCATCCGACTCTGAACATTGACAGATTTTACACCCATGAGTACTTGCCTCTTGAACGACGATGCACCCTTTCGTTGCACATCCTTCAAATTTTGGACAAGATGCTTTCTTGATGGCTGCACTGATCTTGGCTATAATTGAAGGGACGGTCGTTGTTGTTGTCGTCGTCGTTGTTGTTATTGTGGAACTCTCCGAAGTCGAAACTGGTGCAGACGAGGATGAAGGAGGGGTCAGACCATCCAGGGTCACGTTGTTGCACACTTGATGGCATTTTTTGTCCTCAGGAAATCTATTATTATTTCCTCCACAACCAGACCAAGCGAAGGCCTCACAAGTCCTCGTCTCCTTATTGTAGAACCAACTATCAATTACAGCCCTACATGGTCCACGTTCTTTCTCCAGGAAGCAATCGTTCGGATCAAATTCTTTCGCTTCGTCTGTCTCACTTCCACTCTCACCACTCTCGTCCCCCACGACCGCCTCCACTAAAAACCAAAACCACAAACACCCCTCAAGTCAATAATACATATCTTCTTTCTCTCTTTTCATATACATATTTGTGTGTGTGTGGGTATTTTACGAAAGAAAATCGAAATGACACTCTCATATCCAACACACCGACCGACCCACAGCAATATTATTATTTTTTTATACCAAAAATCCTTATTTTTTCCAAACACTCCTCCACACACACAACCACACGCACACACACACACACAGGGACAGAAACAGCAGAGGAGAAAACCAAATCAAAGCTAACCATTCGAATAAAATACTGGACTGAAATATTGTTCTCCCTCAAAGAAAACACACGACCAAAACAGACTTTCTCCCAACTGAGAGACTTTTACTATAAAATATGTTCACCCTCTTCTCTCTTTGTCATCACAATTTTATTAAATAACATGGAGGGAAAAAACAAAACAAAAGGGAGGGAGAAAAATGTCCAACACATTACTATTAGCCAATATTATCAAAGGAGGAGGAAGAGGAGGGGAAAAATCACAAATTTGCTACTTTTTACTTCCCCCCTTCAGGTTTTTTCTGTAAAGAGAGAGAGAGAAATAAGTAAAAGTTTATTTTCTTTCTCTCTGTTTCACCATCTTATACTTTCTCCTTGTTTTCTCCAAATATTTCTATTTTGTTCTCCTCCTCCTCCTGATCTCAACCACCAGTGAACAGTATTAAATTTAGTCCAGTGTATTAAATTTATGACCAGTACATATAAGTACACCACCGGCACTGGATACAACTCCCCCCACTCAACAAACATATCCGATTTCTTTGGTTGACACATGTACACACAATGTGTATCAAGTGACATTGGGTAGTAGTAGTGGTGGTGGTGGTGTGTGTTTGTGTATTATTAAAATTAAATGTTATAAAATTCAAAGAGTGAAAATGTAGAGAGAAGGAAAAGAAGAAGGAAAAAAAGAAAGAGAGAGAGAGAGAAAGAGAAAGAAAGAGAAAAGAGTTGACTCTTTCACCCGTATTTCTAATTTATATTCGAGGAACGGAACAACTTGACTACTCAAGTATTAAGCTTAAGTATCTAGAATAGAAATAGAAGAAGCAGAAGAATATTACTTTCAAGTTTCCTCTCTAGCATTCAAAACAAAAGTTGAATGTACAAGAGAAAGAAGGAATGAGAGAGCGAGAGGGGGGAGAGAGGGAGGGGAAAGTGGGGAGGGGGTAGAGATGGAGGAGACCAAGGAGAAAAAGAGAAGGAGGAGGAATTAGATGCTTTAAAAGGGAGACTAAACTGCATAAATAAGATGAGACGGATTTTCTCATCAAAAAGAGAAGTAGAGCAGAGGAGAAAAGAGAACCTTCTACTTGGTTCCATGTTCAAAAAGTTGTTTCTCACAGAGAGAGAGAGAAGCTTCAATCTTTTTTTGTGTAACATTTGGAATATAGAAAATATTATAAGGGATAGAAATAGGGACTGTGTGTGTGTGTGGGAATACACACACACACACAAAATACTGTAGTGTGTGTATGTACACAGTCAAAGAAAAAGACGATAAACTTTATACGTGTATGTACATCTCACTCTCTGATAGACTTACGACTAGTCTACTATTTCAGGCTTTCCGTATTAAAACAAAATAATTAGCTTTTTATACATTCACAGTCCAAATGTACCTTCTGCACTACAGTGCATTCGCACACGCACACACTACCGTCCTGTATTTATCTACCCTCTTTTCCTTCTCCCCCAAGGTTGAAGCATTTAAAAAAATATCATTACTTCTTCACAATCTACAAGGCTTCATTTTAATTGAATAATTATTTAGGAAAAAAATTTTCTCCTCCTCCTCTCCTCCTTCAATGGAGATCCATTCTTTTGATATTAAAAGACGAACTGTGCTGAATAATGTAAAAAAGAGAAAGAAAGAGAAAGGGAATTTTTTTGTGTGGCTCTGAAGTCTGAAGGGAACAAGAAGCTCTCCAGTCAGTGAGAATGATATTCAAGGGTGGAGGCTCTGTCATAATTTCTCGATGAATAAATTGTCCATTAATAGACCCAGTTAGATTGTGCACTCTCCATACACCCTCCTCCTCGTCTGGTGTACATCAGGGCGTGTGTAAGAGAGAGAGAGAGAGAGAGAGAGAGAGAGAGAGAAAGTACACAAGAGAAACTACGTAATCACAGAATTTGGTGACAAAAATTTAAAATTAAATTAGCCAAGCTTTTCCCTCCCTCTCTTCTTCTTTCTCAACCTTTCATGTGGTATTTAATGAAATGAATTGTGTGTGTGAAGAAGAGAGAGAGAGAGAGAGAAAGGAGGAGAGGGAGAGTGAAAAGAGACTGGGAAAAGTGAATTTCCCCGATTGAAATTGAATAGGGGGAGGAGAAGGATCTTGAAAAAAAATTGGACAAAAAAACGACGGCGAGAAAAAAGGGAAGAGTCTTCCTTCATCTCTTATACACAGTTTTTTTAATGGTTTTGTGTGTGCCTTGTCTGTGTCTGTCTACTGAGAGAGGAAGAGTGTATGTGTGTGTGTCCTGCCTGCCTTTGTGTGTAGAGTCAAGTTGTGGTTGATGACCCCTCATCAATCTTAGCCCCTAAGTGTGGAGGCTTCTTTTCTTGCATCAGAATAATTTTCCAATAAAGCTCCAACCATTTTCATATCATCTGTGTACTTGAACCATTTTTCTCTCCTTTCTTTTTTCTCATCTCCTCCATCTTCCTTCCTTCCTCCTTTCTCTCTCACTTCTCCAGCATAATATGTTGATACAAAAAACGGCCATGCAACACTCTCTGTCTCTGTGGATATGTGTGTGTGTCTTTGTGTATCAAAATATACAGAAAAAATAGTATGTAAAAAATTCTGGTTTTTTTCTGCTGAATTCTATATTCCATGTCGTTTTCTGGTGAGCTTTCTCTCTCTCTTTTGTCTCCACAATTTGGATGGCTAACTGCTGTTACTTTATTTTATCATTCAAAAAAGGAGGAGAAGAGGAGGAGGAGGAGGAGGGGAAACTATCAGCAATATCACTTGGTATAGAGACTATATTACAATATACAATAAAAATTTCCTTCTTCTTCTTCTTACGATGGAAAGGACAGGGAGGAAGAGTAGAAGGAGAAAATACCAAGACAAGTCAAGGCAAGGCCGTCACCACACACACACAGGCACACTCACTCCACCACAAATGTCAATACATGTCAGAGTCAGATATCATATAATGTAATATCAAATGGAGAATAGAACAAAAAGGGAAGGCCGCAGCATTGCTTCACATCCCATTGTGTATGTGGAGATTTCTCCTCCTCATGCATTGAGCATGGGATCCTCATATTAAAAGACGAAGGATTCATGCTGCCTTTTCAGTTTCCTCCACAAAAAAACTTTTTTACATTCCTCTCTCTCTCTCTTTCCCTCTCATATCTACAAATTCAAATCGACGATTCCATACTGATGTGTGTGTGTGTGTGCATATAGCCTAGTCAAAATGATATTATGTAGTCAACATCATATATAAAACTTTTTCTCCTCTCTCTCTCCCTCCCTCTACAGAGTCACTACAGTGGAGTGTTGTAGACGGTGTTTCTGAAAATCCGATTTCTTATTGTTCTTACAAATAGACATCTGTCTCGAAGGTACGTTCCTGATCGTGCTTTGTGTGTGGGTGGCAGTTGTACAATATTCTTGCATATGCTCCCCATTTTTTTCTTCTCTCTCTCTCTCTCTCTCTATTTCCCTCTTTGCAGACTTTGAGATGAACTCCCAGCCCAAGAAATAATAAGAGGGGATGGAGAGGGAGAGGAGAAGAGAAGAGAAGAGGAAGGAGAAGGGAGTAGAGAAAAGGAAATCAGAAAATTTATCGACGGGAAAACCTTTCCTTTCTTCTCATCGACTCCCTCTCCTCCTCCATCATTCTTGGGAACTCAACAAGAGGAGAAGAGAGAGTGAGAGTGAAAGTAGAGTGAATGATTTTCAAAGGCAGTCAAATAAATTTCTCTCTCTTTCTCTCTCTCTCTCTCTCTATCCACTTTTTTGATATATAGTCATTTTCTCCTCCTCCGTCCCCGTCTCTTTCCTATAGTCAATTCAATACTGATTCACATGACAAGTGAACTGCTCATTGTGTATGCTTATATTCTGTACACTGTAAAGAGTACACTACATCCAGAGTCACTACTTCAAACCTCCTCCGTTCAGATGACTGGTATAAAGAGGGGGATAACTGGAGATGGGATTTAGACGGAGGCCAATTTGCAAAATTATTGTAAAAGATTTTTTTTATACTCAAAATCAAATTACACACACAACAGTTACTCTCAATGCCAATGTAGGTCAAATTGACCCTGGATAAATGGATGCATGCAGACACATGTGTGTCTCTCTGTGAAATATTGCATGGTATCTACATGTCTAGGGAGTACATATGAAAAATTGCGTGATTCCCTCCTTCCACACTTTTTGTCACTCGTTTATTTTTCAGCCTTCAAAAAATTGGACGTTGCGTGGGAGCACACACTTACACACACACACATAGCACACAGATAGAAGAGACACGTATGGATTTTAATACACAATTTTTTTGAAAAAAGGAAGAGAGAAGCTGGCCGATTCAAAATGCCAATAGAATTCAGAAAAATACCTCAGGGTAACATTCACGATCAAGGGAAGGCTCAATCGAGGAGGAGGGTAGTCGACTGAACATAAAAAGCAGTTGAATAAATCTACTCTTACACCCGCACACACAGACACAGAAAGAGAGGGAAAGTAGGGCTGTACGGTTAGACCGTGGATTTTGTATGGGAGAGGAAGTAAACGAGGTAAAATTTGACAATTTCGATAAATTTTTTACTAGTCACCTGGACTTTGGGGAAGAAGAAGGGGGGAAAAGAGATAATGGAAGTGGAAATGTGATCAAGACACAGAACACGGGATAATAACAGTCACAAAAAATAGGAGGGAAAGGAGAGAGGAGAGAGGAAGGGAGTCACATAAAAATTATAAATTCATTGAGTCATTCTTATTGTCTCTCATTCCTTTATCCTCAAATTGAGGATAAGAGGACGAAGGAGGAGAAAGGAGGATGCAACGCAGTTTTTATTCTTTCTCTCTCTCTCTCTCTCTCTCTTTTCCAGAGGACACTAACTGCACAATGGTCACAATGGTCCATTATTCCCTCCGTCTATCTCAAATTGAGATGGTGGATTTCAAGAGATGTGTACAACAAGGCTCTAGTCAGTACACATAGCAAAGTAACGAGTACATAAAATCTGAAGAATTTAGCTCCTTCAAAATGGGAAGACACAAAAGTTATCCAACAGAGAAAGAGGCAGAGAAAGAGTTCAAAACCTTTGTTTCCCTTTCTCTCTCTCTTTTGTTGTTTCGAGAGGTGGTGTAGTGTGTTTTTTGTCTATAATTGAATTGATACGATAGTTTTGTGTGTTCGGGTACGCAAGAGAAGTGGCGGAATGTAGGAACAGGGGATTGTCTTTTATATTTGTAACATTCAAATAAATGGCTAAAAAAGAGACAGAGAGGAGAAGAAGGGCTGGAAGGGAAAGTAGAGAGTGCAAAAATATTGTGTGTGCGTGTGTTTAGTTGAAATTATGATTGTGTCATAAATTTTGCTGAGGTGGAGGAGGATAGAGGAGGCTTCCTCGGACAGAAATATGAATATTTTTGATAAACGTGAACATTCTGATTCTCTCTCTCTCTCTCAAATAAAGTTGGCTCTACATTCATTATGATGTAGCGAGAATAGTAATATTACACAAAAAGATATTTGTTTGAGGTGTGTGTGAGAGAGAGAGTACGTGTGGGTTTGTGTGTACTGTAATTCCAATATTCTGAGACAGTATACTATATAATAGGACTGTGTATTTTGTATGATGATGATACATTATGATCTTAATATATAAAATAAAACATACTCACTTCCTCTCATACCTTTACCTCCACACACACACAGAATGTAGTGTCCCGCAAAATGTAGAGTAATGGAGAGAGAGAGACAGTGTGTGTGTGTGTGTTGGATTCAACTTGGGTTTGAAGTCACAGTAGGTGTTCCATTTGATATTAACTTTTTACTGTATGTACACTCCTCGACAATGGTTTAACATTATACACTTCTTTACTTATTCACCATTCTTTATTCCTCTCTCTCTCTCTCTCTTGCTGTCCTGTCCCTGTGTGTGTGTGTGAACGATCATCGTCTCCAGCTCCTGGAATCCTTATTCCAAAGCTCTTTACTCATTCATTATTATAACTACTGACTACTGCTCCCCTCATCCCGTCTGTTCTCCTCATGAAGAGAGGGAGAGGAGAGGGAGACAGTCTGGTTACATCTCATTGACTTTAGAATCGTCACAGACACACACAAAGGAGAGAGCCAGAGAGAGAGAGGGGAAAGAAGAGGAGGATTCTGAAGAACAAGACAAATACTGGAGAGGGAGAAGGAGAAAGAAGAGAGGAGCTGGAGAGTCAGGTAAAAAGCTCATTCATGTTCAAAAACTTACAATGCATACGTATATATATACATATACATACCGTGTATACACACACGCAGGCACACACACAAGGAAGATGTGAATGTAGTGTACCCACTTTCTTCTGGCCCTCTTGTCAAGCTTTAGATTAGACAAAATGAAACTCTAGAGTTGAAGATTACTACTATTGTGCATCTTAAGCTGTCTACCTCGACCAACTCTTCCTCCTCCGTACATTTTAGCCATGACTCTGGAGGGCTAGACTGTCTGAAGAGAGTATAGAGATGATGTATGTATACAAAAACGACAGAGATGGTCATAGGCAGATAAGAGAGAGAGAGAGAGAGAGGGAGAAGTGATTTGCGAAGGAACTTTGTACAAGTCGAAACAACATCTTAAGACCCTCCTCTCTCCTTCGTCCTCTTCTTATTCTTCTTGGAATAACTTTCTCTCTTGAGCTATCTCTCTCTCTCCCTCTCGTTTGTGCCCAACAGATAATGCTTGTTAATCGTTCAAAGTCCCTCGTATCTCATGTCATCCCCTATTCCCTCTTCTCTCTGAGGTCCCAAGTACACCCAAGTCTATTCTAGCGTCTCAATTTTTCCTGTCAGTACAAGTACAGCACTGTACACCCCCTCCCAACTTTTACATATCATAATTAGAATGAGCTAATATTTTTTCCCTTTGTAATCTCCACACACACGTGAGGTACACTTGTTGGTAGTTTGACTAACGGTCATAAAAATTAAGCAATTTCCCTAATTAGGTGGCCACGTGAGGAAGGAGGAGATTCAGATGAGGAAGAAAGTTTTTTTTGCATGATTTGTGACGAGAAACTTTTTTTCTGTGTATTTATTAGAGTGATTACAATCTCTTTGGTGGTCGGTTATTTTTGGTTGCGTGTCAATCCTTTAATGTTTTGATTGTCTGATTTGGAACCTCATCAGTGAAAAAATACAAGAGGGAACAGAAGGCAGGAAAAACAAAACAAAGAGTTATTTTGCAAGTTTTGTTCACCAACTTTTGTACACACACAAACACACACGAAAACGGAGGATGATGATAAATGTGAATTATCTAATTTTG
Organism: Pygmarrhopalites habei; assembly: GCA_009870185.1. Taxonomy (NCBI): domain Eukaryota; kingdom Metazoa; phylum Arthropoda; class Collembola; order Symphypleona; family Arrhopalitidae; genus Pygmarrhopalites; species Pygmarrhopalites habei. The sequence goes on from WJFB01001895.1 coordinate 19,802, forward strand.
TAGAATTAAAAATTATCAAACTGTAATAAAATAATGGCGAAGGGAATGAACACAAGAATTTTTGTGGGGTGTCTCAAACTTTGTGCGTGGTCTCTCAAAATTTTACCCACAGTGTACACATTTCATCCTTTGTTAAAAGGAGATAGGAAGAAGAGAGAGACTTTTAACAGTACATACATTATACAAACACACACTCTCTAACGGTAGTGTGTGTATTCGTGTTTATACAGGAGATTAAGTGTGTGCCTAGCTTTAATGTGCTTAGTATTAATTAGATAATGGTGGGAATTCGTACAGCGTGAAATATCCGACGTTTCCTTCCCTCCCTCCTCAACATTCTCGGCTACACCAGAATTCCATCCATTTCTTGTTCAAGAGAGGAGAGGGAAAGGATTCTGCCGTCCAGAGGTATGAAATAAAGTTGTGCATAGCAATCTCAAACACACACACACAAGTCTCATATAAACCGAGTCTACAGATCCAAACTCAGTATCTCTCCTACTCTATCTGTATCTGTATATTATAGTACAATGAAGGTGGTTCAATATTTATACTAATGTACTATCCTACCTCTAATATAATATATTGTACAAGTTGGTTCATTTTTGTGGTTTTCCCAAAATTAATCTTGCCGTCCTGAACGTTAAGAAAACTGCCAGAGAGAACACTTGAGTCTTCACAAGAAGAACAAAGAGAGAGGTGGATCTTCATACCGTAAACGCTGTTATATTATCCACCCTAATTTATAATAATTTCGACCCTTCAAAATAGTACGAATCATCTGATCGAATTTATACAGGGCAAGAATGGATGGGTAAAGACCCGGGTTATGGTACAAGATTTACGGCATGCATATCGACCATTGAAAATGTTGTTGTGAAACTATCCTCCTTTTCGTTACATAACAAAAAGTTATTAGGAAACACACCCTGTCTCTCTCCACATACACACACAATCACACGCAAACAATATATAGAATGGTTTCTGAAGAGAGAGGAGGAGACAATTACTCACCCACTACTGAATCAGAATAATTTCCACTCAAAGTTTCGTCTGTCCCGCCTGTCATCGTCGTCCTGAGAGTGGTCGTGATGGACTCTTCAACTTCCGTCGAAGAAGACGACTCATCATCGGTTGTCGTCGTGGATGTGGGGTGAGCCAGAGTCATCCCCACCACCACCACCAACAAGAAAACTTTTTTCCACATCACTCCGACTCCCTATAAATCAGAGTAGAGACAGAATGAGAGGAATGAGAGTGAGATGTAAATTTCTGAGAAATATATTCACTTAATCTCCCCATGACTCTTCTCCTTCCCCCCCGCCCGTGACAATTTAATTTATGCAATAGTTTATTTTATCCAAGAAAATACCTCGAATGACTCACACACAAACGACACAAAAAGACGAGGAGACGACCACGACGGAAAGTAGAAGGTACACAAAGTAGTTTGCTAACTACTGTATACACTGAGTGTGTGTGTGTGTGTACACTGACTACTTTACTCACGAACACACACACTGATGATGATCAATTCACGTTCACTTTCTGCTCAGTACTATTGATTCACAGGTGGATGGGTTACCTTTTTATTCCTTCTGACTCTTTTGAAAATCCCCGTCACTCCTCGCGACGAGTGAACGACGACGAGAACCAACTCGTCACGTCATCATCATAATCCTCATGTATTATATATCCATACTAATGCTTATTTTGACATGTTTCGAGTCGTTTTGTTAGTTCCCCCATTAAACAATTTAACGTCCCCCCTCTACTCGCAGCCTCCATCCATCCTCACGTCACCAACTTGACCTTTTCAAATGGACACTGGGACAATGAGAAGGAGTATTGTTGACTGTGACTAGTGTGTATGGTGTGTGTGTGTGTGTAGAGCATGGACAAAACAGGAGGAGGAGGAGAGGACTTTGGGGAAACTCCATGGTCTTAAATGTGTTTTTTAACTGCAGAGGGTTACACAGGACATCATGTAATTAAATTTACATTTTATGTTAGAAGGATAAATTATTGTTGTTATTGTGCTCTATCCCTGCACCATCGTACTGCATCAGTGAGTGGGTTTCATGTCTCGTAAAACTACGTTTAAAAGTCGAGTTACAAGGATGTTCCTCCTATACAATGATTCACACGATATCTGTAGAGTGTAGGGGCTTGGACAATTAATCGTTAAAAATTAATATGTAAACTACCGGCTCAGAATTGTTGAGGAAACTTCTCATGTCTTTGTTTATGTTGTTGGGGGAAAAACAATTAAATGATGGAGATGGTCAATAATAAATATAACTAACTACAGTATTGTGATTACGTAAGAGAATAATTATTTTTACAAGTTTATTTTTAGTTTTACTACTCAAAATGTTTTTACGCAATCGTGAGGAAATCTGACAGGGTGGAAATGACATTTTTGTGAACACGTTGACGTACGTCATGATTAATTAAACATATTTACGTACAAGTTCATACTGCTTCTATTAACATTACATGTACGTGTGTACAAAAAATGCGCAGAGAAATGTGCATTCTGGAAGTACAAGTATATTTCGTGAATGAGATTCCAACTTGATGGGAATCCTGTAAAGTGAGGTGGTGAGGTCTTGAACTTTTCTAGGTATTTTTTCTAAATATGTGTTATCAATGATTATCATAATCCTATTTTAAGCCATACTATTCTTACAGACATCTATTCACACAGATGAACAGATGAGATGACTGAGTTTGTGTGTAGTACTGTGTAGTGTGTACAAATTACCTAATAGTCTTAATTAATCAGCCCCCCTAAAATTGTTGTGTTTGTGTGTCAGTAATCTTAAAAACGTAGAATTACTCCGCACGGATGACAAAATTAATGACGTCAAGTAGTAAGTAGTAGTAGTAAGTAGTTGGAAGTGTATGCATAATTACTGTAGTGTAATAGTGCAATTGTTGTCAAACGTACAGTACATACATAGGTAGCTGAATGCTCAATCAAGTCGATTTTTCCATCTCTCCATCAAGATTGATGCAGATGTATCTAGCCAAGAGTGTAGGTGACACACATTTGACTTGCAATTTATGCTCCTACTATCTGTACTACTCGATGTGTGTGTGTCTGTTTGTGTGTGTGTATTATGCACATTAGCTGTAGTATTTAATCTTCATTCTTTTTTGCTCTTGCTGTCACCGATCCCTATGGTTGTAATGTATACATAATTTTGTACAGTTAAAAAGTTCACATTTGCTCACAAGTCCATTAACTGACTGACGATGAATGTAAGTATCTTCACAATTTTTCTACATACACAATGGACTGTTAACAATCTTATTATTACTCTGGTTAAAAGAGAGAGTGAGAGCGTTGGAGTCGAGACAAGCATTAAGTAGTATTCACATAGGTAACACAACCATAGCACACAAGACATCGACTCTGTTCAATGTATCCATTTTCATCATTAACCATCCCCACTTATACAATCCCTACGAAAGGAAATTGAGGTGAGACGAGTGAAGACTACCAAAACTGCTTCAGCTTCTCCTTCTCTCTCTCTCTCCATCGTCTCTCCTCCTGGCTTGCCCTCTTGTTAAATAACCACAATAGTTTTCTAAATGTCATGTGATATGTCCTGCATAATAACAACCTTATATCATTAGACAACAAAAGCTCAGCTCAAATCTCTCTCTCTCACTCGCTCTCCTCCCTGTCTGCTAGTGTAGTGTGTGTCTATTTATCTCAAACCAAGATCATCACAAAGGATGATTTTCCAAAGAATCTTCTTTTACTAATTACATCCACACACAAACATAAACAAAAATTTTGCATTACCTCATTTTAAATAAGTCATTTATCTCTGTTAGCAGATCAGTTGACTGTGTCTGCTAAACCCTCATTCTCTCCACCACAAACACACACACACTGACTCACACACACACATACACACTTGATCTCGTTAATACTGAATGCAGGGAAGAGGACAAGAGTTGAATTTCGAATTGCATATGCTGCATTCCCAATCCCCCAGCCAACAGCCAACGCAACGCACAACATAAAAGCAGGAGCAACGACGACGACAAGGAACGTCAATTTGTCCCTGCCATCCCATGTCATGCGATGCCATGAGATGATATCGATCACAGGTCAGCGTGGAACTCTTTACATATTTATATGTGACGTCCATGGATACGTTACATACATATGTACATAAGGAAGGAGGAGGGATGACGACGACAGTCAATTTTCAATTTTCTGCCATCTCATAGCACTCGGTAAACAAAACAAAAAATTGTCTATTGACAACAAACACACTGACTTTCGCTCCGCATCACATTAGGCATTAAGCCATGAGACACTGAGACACACACACACACACAAACGTACACAGGGAGAGAGAGAGATGAACCAAGCCTTATAATTATATATTCAACATTATTATTGTGTTCTTTTTTATGAGCGCCCCTCAGGGACAATGCCTTTGCCTTTGCGTGTCTCTCTGGTCTCTCTTTGTTTGTGTGTGTGTGTGTCTCCATATGATTATTAAAGCTCTCTTCGTAACCCCTCCACTCCCCCATCAAACACATGGCTATTAATGATGTACTGGCTGTCACTGATACAGCCCGTGTGTTTGTCTGTGTGGGTTTGTAATCTACATGTGTACAATAACAAAATGTATGCAAATGGAAATATGTCACACAACAAACAACAACAGTTAGTTGGTTAGTTGACTGCACTTCTTCTTTGCTTGAATAATTCATTGACATGGACTACACACACACAGGCACAGAGATGAACGGCAATTCATGACATGCACCTTCAACCCATGGATTTCCCACACCATCACCACCACTCTCCCTCCATTCCCCCCATCTCTCTCTCTCTGTCATTATTTAATTAGCAGCTAACAAAGGAAGGATGCGGCTTCCGTATATGAAATCCCCCCCCCCCCCC
>WJFB01001896.1:0-24689 GCA_009870185.1 Pygmarrhopalites habei
ACTATAATAAAAAAAGAATATACACAAGTGTGTGTGTATATGTGTATGATCAGTCGGAGGAGGATAACCTTTATAAAATTCTGCCGTCACTTCATATATGTATAGACATGTGTGTTATGTGTTAGTTGTTGTTGGGTTCAAAGTCTAGTTACTTCCATCCTCCCCTTCATTCTAAGCACGGAAACTCACACAGCTGACTCTAAGCGTAAGGAGTAAGGAATGTTGTATGAGCTTTCTTTGGTGTCTGTGTGTGTTTGTGTGTAGTAAGTTTGTACCGTCGGTTTCGTAGGCCATGTGTTTGTCGATTATTATTTGAGTTGGCAAAACCGGCTTGCAAATCCTCTCTGTCTCTCTCTCTGCATATCTGCACAGAAAAGATAGAAATGCAAAAGACCATATGGATCTACTAACAATGATTATCCATAATAATTAATGGGAATCACGAGATCATCTACATATCAAGATATCCACCCTTTCTACCTTATAATGTTCTAACTATTCATAATATAAATATTGACTTTATTATTTTATAGATATTCTATAAAAACAAGTATAATTGTAAATAATTTACAGCGTAGGGGCGGGTGCATGTGTACTCCACAATTTTCTGTTACACATACATACATTGTTTAGTAACATAATGGCTACATGTTCTTTTTCCAAACCGCCTCGATGTGTATGCATGGAATTTGAAGAAATTCACGTGATATCCTTTATCCAAGCAAGGCAGTTAAAATTTTAAATAGATTTTCGGTCAACCTAGTGGAAATTCCTTTGAAAAGCTGTAAAATCTATAGATACAATATTCATTAATTGGACCCAAACCAACCAGCAAAGTTCTTGGAAAGGTACATTTTTTCCTCCTCTTGTCCTTTTACCATCGACCTTTGAATTTTCGTGTGTACAAGGTTCTCACTAAGGTCTCTTAGCTAGAGGTATCTTGTTGTCATCGGTAAATACCACACGTTCAAGAATTTTTACTCTCTTCACTCTTATTGGTTTGTTCCACTCACTCAGTGGGTTTTGCTCTATATTAGACGGCGAATAATAATAAAGGATGATTTTTTGAAAATCAAACAGTTTTCAGCTGACTTTGAGGTGCATGAGAGTGGTGAGTAAATTACATATACCCATAATATATACATACTTGGACAAGGAAGAAAATAGTTGACCAAGTCAGGTAGTTTTTTTTGAAAAATGGGTACAATACATCATGGAGTATGGTTTAAAATCCCTTCGACTTGTTGTTTTTCTTCAACTGTGTGCCGGAAAAGGTAGGTAGGGGAATTGGAACTGGATTTACTTATGTTTTACTTTTGGGAGTATAGTGTTAAATTTATGCAAAATGAAACTGAGAACAACAACTGAGGTTACCAGGATTTTGAACCCCCAGTTTAAAATTTTTAAAATGTTGGATTAAATTACTAACTTTGCATTTATACATAGAACTATGGTGGTCTCTTGTACATATATAAATATATACATATTACTCTGGCTCCTTTGGGAAAGTCATGGCTGCTGAGTTCCAGGACTACCCTACGACTACTACTACGCTATTAACTAACACAAGTATGTGATACGTTATGTGAAAGATGAAGGGGAGGTCTTCTGTACCTCACTCTCTCAGCAAAATGGAAGAAATGGACCAAGGTTTTTTTAATAACTTGAGGCAGGCATCTTTGATAAGGGAGAATGGAAATAAGACTGAACAAATATACATATGTATGACTGGATTTTGGGTACATTTCTTGTACCTACACTAACTTAATAAACGTTAGAGCTAGGGAATGCCTGGACATGTAGAATACACTTATACTCATACATTCAAGTCTAAAGAGAGAGAGGAAGGGAAAATCCCTTGGCCTCTCTCTCTCTTCCCCTGTATGACATGTTGTTGTGATGTTCAAGTTGAAACGAAAGGTCTTTTAGTTATTCTTCTCCATTCATTACTTTGGCGGGATCTTGGTGGTATGGGTATTTTATACACAGAGTGAGAAAGAATGATGACGCAAGGAGCAAAGTTGAATACAACATAGAGAGAAAAGAGTGGTCGATCTCTGAGAAGGAAGAAAGATCCCTTCAGAAGGGATCCTTGTACCTTACCGTCCTCTCTCTCTCTCTGTGAAAGACTTTGGGAAGGGTTTAAGTTGTGTGAGGCCTGAAAAAATTTACTATGAAGTAAGGGGGGTCGTTTTTGATGGTAGTAGTAGTGTGTAGCAAAGAAAACATCTGGATCTTTCTGGAGCACTATTTCCCTCCTCTGATGATGATGGGACAGAATTGTGTGTGTGTGTGTGTGTATTAAGAAAACGGAAACATAGTTGACCTCGATTTTCCAACCTTTTTCACAGGGAAAAGATAGGAGAGGAGCTGGTACATGTATGTTACATATATTGTACCTAATAAGTTCCCATGAATGTATAATACTTGTGTGTACTTGCATGTGATCATAACATTGCGCTTCGGGTCCTCCTTCTTTTTCCGTTGACAGGATCCAAAGACGGGGAGAATTATTTTGGAAAGGATAGTACACGTTTTATTCACTCATTTCAGCCATGACAGTTCATATAACCTACGTAACAACCTGGAAAAATTTAAATGTTTTGATCGTTGTTTTTTTTTCGGTTCCAAATATGGGACATAGAACGCAACGGTGTTATAAAAAACGAATAGAAGGTGGTGGTTAAGTACGATTTGGAAGGAACAACCTTTCATGTACATCACCAAGATTGTTTCTGTCTCATAGAAGATAATGTTCCAGGTCCTCTCTCTCTCTCATCTTTCAACCTGCTGTTCGTGAGAAAGATGTGTTTTTTCATGCACATGGTCTCATAGTAAGTTGGCTCTCTCTTGTCCCTTTTTCTTCAATAACTACCATAAGTTCTGTATGTATGGGGACACAAATACAGATAGGTTCCCATTCATTACTGAATTTATTCCTAGTTTGAGTAAATGACTGCTTTGTTTTGTTTGTATTTACTGTTACACTATAGTGGTTGTCCACTCTGGATATATTATTATATACTTGTATGTGTGTGGAGTTATGGTTTTACTACGTTACTTTCATTATTGTCGTGTGTGTGCAGAAGGAGGGTCATCCATTTGTATTTCTCTCCTTAAAGACAAAGTACTTTAGTATCTGTTTGTGTGTATACCACTTGATATGTACACACTGATAATTGGTATGTAATGGTTCTCTCTATACGAATTTCATTTAAGGGGTTTGGTCCTCTGACTGACGGAACACATGTGTACATGTTTAGACAAACTTTTCAAGAACAAGAAGTGACAGTACTTGAAGGTTTTCTCTGTTATGTTATCCATAGAGTTGTAAACACACACAATACTACTATCCACAGTCTGTGGTGTGTTGTATGAGTATAGTTTGGTTGGTACTCATATTTATTCTAGATGATTCACCCTTGCAGAACAAAACATGGCAGATATATGTTGCGTTGAACCTTTTAAATATTACAACCGGAAGCTTGGTTCTCGTAAAGTGTCATCACACAAATTTTTTCCCTTCATGTTAATATATTACTACTATGGTAATACTACTTCACGATGATAGAATTTGTATGGGGATACCGTAAATGATCAATTAGAACCCGGGTGGGGCCGGTGAGGAGCATACCCTATGTATTTACATGTTAAAACATGTAAATGGTGTTTACGGTAGGTGGGAGTGTTCCGTTTTTTCCTCCACAACCACCTCCTCCTCCTCTTGAGTGTGTGTCTGAATGAATTGGTGAATGAGTGAGTGAGTTTGGATTGACCTTCCATTTGAGTTTCGAAAATATTTTTTGAGTCGTACTGAATTCAGTATTATTTGGGTGCAGGGGAGTTGTATTTAAACAAAGACTCCAGTCTGATTCATTGACAAATATTCGATAGAAATGAGCATTAAACTTTGAGTGCACACACTATTTTCTTAGTTTTTTGATTGTCTCAGAATTCCTTTGTGACATGTGGGCATGACTCCCCATGATTCTCATAATTCAACTTACATAAGAATTGGGATTTCCGTTTGAAACTTCTGTGTAATTTGAGAAAATAGGACGATGAGGAGACATATAAATAATAAACCACTCAATATGTATAATATGATGTATTACTATTACTATTGTGTAATTTGTATGGTCTGGATTGATGTTGTCCAAAGTGGAATTATTGTTCATTAATTGTTTGAGTGTAAACATACAATTTGTCACATCAATTATTATTTCAGGAATGGTTCTTTAGTACATGACAACCATTAAATGTGGAAGTAATTTCAATTTTGTGGTATATTTGTTGTTGGATACTTTATATTTTATTCATGTCAGTAATTTTTAATCGATCTGAGGTACATCTTCACCTCAACTACTAATACACTCTGCTGTATATGAATCATTTATTAATATGAAATGAGGGATCATGGAATGGAGGGGCTGTGAGGCCTGTTTGTTATTGATATAATGCTACTACTACTACTACTCCTTGTATATTTTGTATTGTGGGGAGGAAGAGGACTCTTCAATTAAAATGATTATGGTTAACAGCTGGCTTATTTGGAACATTAAAAAAAGTTGTCAATAGGTGACTCTAGATTTTGTTCAAACTGTTTAACATACATGACAATTTGACTCTCACCACATATACGTGTTGGGATATGATCTCCTAAATGTTTTTTTTCTAATATAAAAAATTATCCAAGTTGATACCCTTTTGTGAGGTTGACTATCCTTCCTACCTATATGCAGTTTTGAAGCGTCTACAGTAATTTTTTTTTGTACGTGTATAAATAACAAATAGTAGACTGAATGTATAACATGATTATGATTGACGGATTTATTTATATCAACAGATGAATTTTTTAAAAATGTCTACTTGACATTTTTATAGTTTAGATATAAGTTGAATCCTGATTGCATGTATTAATAATAAAGCTTAGCTGGGAGCATGTTATTGTGTGTGTTCCAGTATATATCTAATGTGAATGTGCTTAAAGCTAAGGGGGTAGTAGTACACAGTTTATGATAGATGAATTTAAAGTATTAAAATTGCAGGAGTTGTAACAGTTGGAGTATAACAAGATAGTAGAATATTATTATTATAGTGTAGATACATTTAGGTATTCGCTCGTAGATTACTGGATGGTTAGATATTATTTATTCAAAGTATTGTTCACTGCAATGTTATACTAATGTAAAGTATAATGATCTGAGACAGGGAGGGGGAACAGAGGAAAAAGCTTTTTCGTATGATTGTACACAGTACAATGTACATGCTAATAATTATTTGATAGTAGCCAAGTACTTGACGTTTACTAGTTTTTATCTTTATGAGACGCACAGTCAGCAGTCAGTAGACCCCTCCTCAGCTTACCATCCGTCTGTATCCGATAAGATTCCACTGTACTCACACACACTGGTCAAATGTGTGTGTTTTTGCCGGTGTCTAGATGGACGGGAGAGTTGAGTTGTACAAGAGTGAAGAACTTTGTTGTGTAAGCATTGATTATTATTAGTAGAGTTAGCACATTCTTGTGGATATGTACAATTTTGTGAAGAGAGAAATGCACTGACGGCAAAATTTAAGGGGACTAGAAGAGTCTATACATATAGCTACACATGGGGTTGATAGACCATTAAAAAGTCCTGACAACAACTCTACACACCATCACCACTTTGCGATAATGTATGACCGTCATGAGAATGTTCAGAAATGGAGAGTTTTGTATGCAGTGCAAGTGAAAATTAGGATAAGTTCTGAGTACAACAACTAGCATACTCATGTAATGTGTTTGTGTGAGAGAAACAGAGAGAGAGAGGGAAGGAGGAGGAGGAAATTTTTTTTCTAGATTTGAATGTATGAGGATTTAAATTTCAGACATGCTGGATCATCTGATAATATTCAATGTGTATGAGGGTGAGTGTGTAACTGTGTAGGAGAAATAATAATATGATCTGACTTCATTTTGACTCTCTCTTACATAATAAAATGGTCTTTGAACATTTGACATGTCTTGGATGAAATACAAAATTTTAAATGGTGAAGCCGTCTAGAGTTAGAGGGCAATTGAAATAAGGAACGGAAAAAAGGGAAAAAAATCTTTTTCCCACCAGTCTTAAGCGCTGACCTTTGTCAACCTAAGGTCAACTCGAATGAAAAACGATTGAAAGGAGAAACTAATCGGGGTAGACTGTCCCATCAACTCTCGTCTGCTGTTGCTTTTGGATTCCCAATAATATTATTGTATGGTTGTAGGGGAGATAAGGGATTTTGTCTAGGCCTCTGGATGGTTCGAAAAATGTAAGAATGCTATGTGTATGTGTTATAATATGTAAACGGAAGAGCAAGATGAATATATTGGAGCACAAGTAATTGTAACATTTGAAGCCGTCAGTTAGTTTTTAGAGTACTTGTCCTGAATGGTTGAACGATGGAAAGAGAAGGAGAGTTGAAGTATGGAGCAAACCTTTTTTTGTTTTTATGACAAGCTCAACACAACAAGTGGATACATTTGCTCATAATTTTAATGGTTTTTTTCTCCTTCTCTCTTCTTTTCCTTCTTCTCCATCTCTCTCTCTCTCACTGACAGTCTTTCATACACACAACATAAAATTATATTTTGTGCTGTGCTGTATGAATATAGGTTGTAGTTGCACTTGACATATTGTTAGGGGAAGAAGCAGTATGGCAAAGATGTCGTCTACATCATTCAAGATTGAGCTGACGGAGCAATGTTAATTCTATTCTGTCGAGGTGGTTGAGCTAGAGAGAGAGAGCATTTATATTATAGATGGAATGTAGAATAGGAGAAGAGGAAATGCTTCTTACATTCATCCACTACATGTTTTTGGTTTGGATGGGGGTGTGGGGGAACCGCAAATTGGCTTCAATGATTTATATCTTTCAGATTACGTTTCTAAGGTAAGGTAAGCATTTGGAGTGGATAGCTGGATAGTTTGGTTGGTTTATGTTATGGTGAATCATCATTCGAGAGAGAGTTGATACCAACATCTTGATCTTCTTTATAATCTTGATGGAGGAGGGTTATATGAGTCAAAATTATTCCAATTAAACATGTGAGGAAAATTGCGGTCATGATATGCCTCCACGTGTAGGTCTCTTCCTCCACACACACACACACACATGCCATCACATTTTGACCAAGTTTACCAAGACGAAAACATTTTGAATCTCGTATCAATATTAATGTTTTAAAACTTATAATAATAATGTGTGCAATAATTATTACGTAGAACAAGAGTGTTGCAGCTTTATCTATATAAATGAAAATGATCAATTACTATAAATGGAAGAAAATGAGACATTTGAGTCAAACTCGTCATCAGCTAGTGTTTATTATTATTATTTTTCAAAAAATGATAGCAAGGATATTGGATCTATAAAAGAAACTTGAGATGTGGATATTGAATCATTACTAAAATGCGCAGCCAATTTTTTTGTGTATATGTTTTGTTTTGAACAGACAGACGGATGATGTGGATGGTACATGATGATGATTATTGTTTTCCCTCTCTCTCTTTCTGCTTGCACAATTAGAGGGAGGATGAAGGGAAAATGAGAAGTAAAAATGTGCAATGAGTCTTAAGACGACGACGAAGATACATAGTAAAGTTGTTGTTGGTGTGTAAGTGGTACGTTGCATGCTAAACTTAACAAGAGTTTTCTGTAGGATGGTTAATATGAAGTAGTGTGTGTGTGTGTTTTGCGTATAACGTAGGTAGGATGTGTATTATATAATTTTGATTTGATGCATACGCAGTTAGTAAAGAATCTATGTGGTGTATAATAATAATGAATAGACTGATGCGAAAAGTTTGTCTTTCCATGTCCTTGAGTTTTTATTATTCTCCTGTGTTCTTGATGCATTTCGTTCACCTCAGCCTCAACCTCATGAAGGAAAGAAAGAAAAGAAAGGAGGCAGACGACGACGGGTATGAAGAGAGAGGGTTTTTCAGACTTTCAATGTGTTCAGACTGACTGGGAGTGAATGTGTTCAGACATACACAACCCTCTTCTTCTTCTCTCCACCTCTCTCTCTCTCTATCTTTTCTACCACCCCCAGATCTTTTTTTTGGATTCCAGAGAACCACCTCGTCTTTGACTGAGAATCTTGAAGAAGGTATGTAGGAGACGTTGAGCGTGTTAGAAAAATATATTACATGCTACGTTGCTCTCCACGTTTCTCTCTGTGTGTGTCTCACTCCCCATACTACTACCTACTAAGGTATGAGAGAGATGATACACACAGAGTGTGTTATTTGTACATATACAATATCAGAGTTATTTTGCTGGGTATATCTTTCTGACTGAACACCTCTTTACTACTTTACAGCATCCCATCTACAACAACATGGCTTTAAAGCATCTTCATATAATTGGGGAACACGATGTACACATTTTTTGATATACTTGAGTTCTGTCTGTCCACTACTACTAGTAGTACCTATGGTATGACATAATATGTACACACACATTATATGAGCTTTTTGCTTGTGTGTGTGTGAGTACACACAAGCTATACATTTGACATTCCATCAAATCTCACCTGCGGGCTCGAACCCGTCAAAACTGCCTGATTCAGCTCAAATCTTAAATATATGTTTATCATTTAGTTGAAGTCCTTCGGGTTCTTCAGACAATGTAAGGTAGCAATCTAGACCTACTGAGACAGAAAGGATAATATAATTTTTACTATAACCTGTATTGTACTATGTTACAACCTTTTCGTCTTCTTCTCCTCTTCAACTTCCACCTTGCTCTCTGAACAAGTCTCATTTTCAGTCGGATTATCTACGTGTGTTTAGTATTTTGACGCTTGTCTCTCTCTCTTTCTCTCACTCATGTATATTATATGGAATAACTTGCTCTCTTCCCCCGGTTACTTCCTATGAAGGTTAAATAGTCTCGAGAATAATACTTTTTTGTTTTGTCTCTCGAAAGATGTTCGTGCAGAATTTCAAATTCTTTTAATTCTCTTCTTCAAAATATATTTGGTCGTGGGAGATGGGTTCAAGTTAACACATACAATATGTGGACGATTTTACTGGATCAATGTGTGTTTGTCTCTAGGTAATGCTGTCTGTGAGATAAAGTAAAGATAAGTAGTTCAAATCTGTAGGTTAGACGAGGACTATAGCACATTTTACATGCTACACAACAACAATGTATTTTTCATTTTTTTTTTGTTTTTTTTTGATGGGGAAAAATTACTACTTTCCATTCAGTAGTCGACATTATTTATTTTGTAATCATGTAATGTAAGGAAATGCTAGATTTGTTTTGCAAAAATCATATTTGATTACAAAAACAAAAAAATAATAAAAATACGTGATCGTGTATGTGTATAGAATATTTTTTTGTTCAACCTTTTCTAAGAAAGTATTAGGGCAGTGTGGGCAAAAGATTTCTCAATTTGACATTTAATGTCTTCTTGTTCACCTATATGTTATGATTTAGTTATTATAACCCTCTGTTGTTGTTAAGATTTCATTATGAAATGACATGAGTGATAGAGAGATACGTGTGTACTATACTGTAAACACGTTGTTTACTAAACAGTCTATAAACTTCCATGTCACACATAGTCTTTGCATAAAATTCTCTTCTGTCCTGATTTTTTTAGTATTGAATTGACAGAAGTAAGTCAAATATTTGGAGATGTATCCTCGAGATTAGAGAGAAACAAGAAAGGTCAAATGTGGTTTGTGTTTGTCTTGTCATTTAATGAAGGAAAACTCCAGTCCACATACACTTTAATAGGACGACAAAGGGTTTTTGTGGTTGGTGGTAGTGAGACAAGGGAAGAGTGCATGAGTATAAACTTTGGTAATTAGTACAAAAAGGAAATAAAAAACAAATAAAAATTCTGCACTCAGTAATGACACACGCACACCAAAGATTTTTGCATTATGTAGATTGCCGTGGATATTTTGAAAATTATATTTGTAACATAAGGAGTTTGCCGTTGACTTAATCATACACAGGTTTCAAAATGAAGAAAAGCTGGCGGTGGTGGTGGTTTGTAAAATTCATTTTGGAAATTTGGACATGTGACCCATCCTTTTATCTACCTAGTCAGAGTAGGTATGCATAAATGTGTACAGTTGGTGATGGGAAGAGAGTGGTTGGAGGGAAAAAATGTAAATACGGACGCAGATGGAAAAGGAGGGAGAGAAGGGTAGGATATAAAGTCAATATAATATATGCAAAAGGATAGTAAGGCCGCCGATGAGGTACTTGGTTTAGAAGAGAGAGAGAAAGAGAAAAAAATTGGGACTGAAGGATAGCAATAAAAAAAGGAAGGGAATTATTTAATAATAGACAGGTGGTTAGCGCGTGTCCTGGGACAGGGCACCTGTTTTTTCCGTATGTAAGTTATGGACCGTCTGTGTGTGTGTTGGTTGGTGTCTGTCCAGATATATACAAAAATAGAAAAGTGTTGGTTTGTATAAGCACAAAATGGTGTGTACTGTGTAGGCATGGTTGTGTTCTGTTGTGGCTCATCGTTTTTCTCTCGTGGGGTTTGCGATCAAAATACGTTCATATGCGTTCACATACGTTTTTGAAAGAATTGGTTTTATAAAAATATATAAAAAAAGGTAGAATTGAGTGCATGAATTGAAAATTAGGTACATGTATGTGTAGGTTTCATTATAGAGAGGAGTATGTCTAACGTTGGTTAGGAAATCAAATTTCGTTGATGTTACGTTACATCCTCTACATGTAGTATAATATAATATTTAAGTGGTCTTTCGTTACTATATTTACTATTGTTGTAGTAGTGGAACAAGAGTGAGATGGTTGGCATCCGTAGCATACAATACAATACCAATTGTTAGGTAGGCTTTTATTGAAGGAGTATCCAGGTAGGTAGGTTATGCGTGTCTGTGTCTACATATGTTCCTCCTGACTTGTAAACAATTGTTTTGAGGCCGCCGGCTTTTTTTTCTCCAGAAAAATCTGTCCCCTTAAGGTATTGTGTAGTAGAGATGATCATAATTATCAAAAGAGAACCGTTTGGTATACTCTCTGTACTAGGTACTAGCTAAGTATATTTTTACTACACATAAACTCACACACAGCCTGGCAAACACACACACATGGGGGTATGTATAATGATGTTATTATTACGAATAGAGATAGTTTTGTTACATTATTATTATTACTCTCCACATTTAAGTATACAGAAGGAAGGGACATATTTAGGTTTGTAGAAAGTTTGTGGGACGTTTGCGTTTTTTTGTATTAAATGAAATAAAGTACATATTCAAAATATTATGAATTTATGGTATGAAAGGATGAGTGTGTCTTTTATTTTTTTGAAAAAAAGTTATAATATTGTGGTTGAATAAGCGAATAGATAATATAGGTTGGTGGGTAGAGTTTCTTTTATTGAGTTAACAAGAAGAATTCATTGATTTAGGACTCTGTCAGTCGGTGTGTAGTTTTTTTGTGTGTGAGAAGTGGAGTTGAGTGTAGTGCACAAAAACTATTGATGGTGATGTTACAGTTACACAGGTTATGACAAACTATTGAATTTCACTTGTTTGTGTATATAAATATGGTACTATGGTGTTGTGGAACAGGTGCCCTCTCCTCTTAGTGTATACTTTGGGTAGATAGAACTCTTTGAATACATATTTTTCGGAGGGAAAGCGGAAGTAACCGGTATGTAATGCGGCAGTTGGAGAGGGGAGAATTGGAAAAGAGTTATCTGAGTAGTGTGTTAACAATTTTATTTAAGAAGAAGGAAGAGTAGTGTGTGTGGAGGAAAAGTAGTTAAAATTTTAAAAAGTTGTGTAGTAATAATGTACAGTATGTATTTGTGAGGGAGGGGGGCAAGGGAGGGAAGAGTTGGAGAAATGAATTGAGTTTTACGCTGGGACTGTTTTGTGTGTGTACTAGTAGTACTCCCACACCTCCCAACTCTTCATTTTTTGCGCGCTGTGTGTTTGTATGGAGAGTGGAGGTTTTTCTTTTTATACGGATACAAGGGAGTACATATGTGTGTACTGTGTAGTAAAGGAGTAGTAGTAGTATTATGTGTTTGTAGTATGGAGTAGGTTTTCTCTGTCTCCTTCATGAGAGCGCGCGTAGTAGTGGAGTGTGGAGGAAGACATGACTGGATAGAATATCCCCGTCTCGTTCGTCCGCCCCCTTTGGCTTTGTAGACGGTCGGAGATCGATATAAATGCTTTTTCTGCCCTTGAACTGCCCTTGCTTGAATACATATGTCCTGGCCCTACACACACTCTCTCTCGTTCCATCGTCTCGTTTCTGTAACTCACACACAGACACAGACAGACAAGAACACATGAAAGAAGGAGGAGGAATATATAGTAAAGCTTGTGAGGGAATTTTGCAGATGGGCCAAAAACTCTTTTGCTAGTGGATAGTAGATGCAAGCATGAGGAATTCACACACTCATACACTCCTCAGTAAGATAGAGACGACTGAACCGGAATAATAAAAGACCAACTTAAAGTATGTGTTACATTAGCAGATATCTTGAACAAGACAAGGAGGGAAGAAAGTAGCAGAGAGAGAGACAGATATCAAGACTTGCACACACACAAGAGTCAGTTTTGTAAGACTTGTAAATGATATTTTATGATGTGGCGATGGCTGAGCTGAACAGCTTGGCTGACTGGCTCTCTTTGTGAGACAACATGGCAATGAGCGACTTTTTTTTTCTTCTCTCCTCTGTGTGTTTTACATTGTCTGCCAGCAAAATCTTCATCATGTATTATTTCATAGGATGAAGATATGGTGACGGTATTATAAATATTACTAAATCCATATTGTATTTTGTCGGAAACACAAACACACTCTTTGTCTGCTTTGTGCACGTTTGACTGTGCTACAGTGTATAATGTGTAATATTCAGAGATGATTGTTGGATTTTTAGAGAGAAAAAGTTAATTTGTTCAACATAAAATGTTTGGAATATATCTATACTACACTCAATTAGCCACTTATACGAATGCTTGTGTGTGTTTGTGTGTACATTTTATTGCACTATCAGACTGGCTTTTGTATTCACTATGATGGACAATCTTGTAGAGTGAGGATGATGAAATTTTTTGAACTTGTAGTACATTCTTTCATGGATCGTGGGGTAAAGAGAAAAGACAGAACAGAAGGTATGGTTGATCGAATGGACAGACGGACGGACATGTGTGTATATTTAAATTGTATATTGTTCTGTTGCGTAAGTAAAGGTAGTTGAGCCTGTTTTCTTTTCTTTTGAGTTATATCATGTTGCACGCACGCGACAAGAAAGAATATATTGTAGGGAAAAGGGAGAGAGAGAGAAAGAGAGCTGGATGAAGTGAATGGAGAGCAATTGTTTGACAATGGAACAAGGAAATTGTAATATGTGCAAATGTACACGAGAGTGGATGAATGGACGTTTTATATGGAGTTGTAGGAAGAAGAAGAGGAGACGAGGGTTTACACACACATTATATTATATTATATATTTTTGTAAGAGAAAAGTCTTTTTTCTTTTTTAGAAAAAATAGAAGGAAGAGAACAGCTGGTAGGTAGATTGGTTAGAATTTTTTTCACATCTCGTCTCCTTCCTCCTCTCGTTGGGCCAATTCCTTGTTGTCCAGGAGGAAGAAGAAGAAAGGAAACGGATAAAGATTTTTCTGTAAACGGACAACAAAAAAGTCTTTTCAATTTCTTTTCGACGCAGTTGTTACAAAGTGAGGAGGAGGTGGTGGTGGTGGTGGAGGAACAGAAAGGAATAGAATAGGAAGCGTGTTAACCTAAACTTGGATCACGTCATACATGAGCATGTCGGAGTGAGGAACTCGGTGTGTGTTATTTCTAGATGTGTGTGTGTGGATGGTTAGGACTTTTACCATATAGATATTATTGGCACTAATGAGGATCTCGAGTTAGTGCTATTATTTAAGTGAGGAAGGAAAGAGAGAGAGAAAGATCCCTTCACAATTGTCTTGTGCAAGTCAGCTGCTGGTTGGCCTTTCCCATTTCTTACCCACCTCTCTGAACGTTCATATATCTGTTGATTTCGTTTTGAGATTATAGTGAAGGCAATATTGAACAATGAAAATGATGAAATAACGTCTTTAATCCCGATTTTCCTTTCAGTTTTTTTTTCGTTTGTGTGGTTCGAGGGAGGATAGTTAACCTTAACTTAAAAAAGGATGGCCCGGACCGTACTTGTTCAGTTTCTCCCTTGTGCTTCATATTGTCCATGTTAAGACTTGGATAAACCATCTATAGAGAATATAGAAGAGTCGTTGGGAGGGAATCGGGTAGGCTTTAGACTTTAGTTAGATACAACACAGCTGTATTGCAGGACTACACAAAACTAAATATATACCAGCTGGTCTCTCTCTCTCTCTCTCTCTTTCTGTCTGTTTTTTGAGTGATCTCACCAAATAAGCTATTGGACACTGTTCCACTCTTTTTTTGTCCGATGTGGATGTTTGTCTATGTGTGGGTGATCCACTGGATTTTTTTCTCAAAAAAAATTCCACCTTTCATTTCCTTTTATTTTCTTCACAATAATAAATTATAGCTCGTTTCAACTTCCGCCCTTCAACTCCTTTCACTGTGTTTTAGTAGTAAATAGATTGAGATGGGATAGTGTGTGCTAGGACGTCAGGAAAATAGAGAACTTGTGACGTGTGTCATAAGGTAGTGCGATGCTGAATATTTTAATTTTTTTTGTTTAAAAAAATTGTATATCATAATATTTATTTACTAATGTTTGATGAAAGGTATTTTGTAGGTGAGAATTGTTTTGTAATGAAATTGAATCAATGGAATTCTGTTTGACACGTTGGGAAGATTGATACATATTTTTTTGTTGAAGGTGGAAAGTTAGTCACACACGAAGTCATGTGTACTCACTCCCCATAGATTAGTAATGATGTGTGTGGGTCCAATGTGAGGGAAGGTCAGAATTATTGTACTAGAATTTTTTTTACTATGTACTATCATTGTACGTGGGAATATAAGGTATCAGAGGGAAGTAAGGGCCAAAGCTGGAAAGATGTGTCATGTCTGGTGTGATACTTGAGTTTGTTTATCATATGCCTCACAGACATAGTGGATGAGAATGAGTGAGATAAAAATATATACGAATGGAATTGCCTTTCATTATAGTTCCAAGTTCAAGTACATGATGTTACAGAGAAACAGGAAGGAAGCCTCCTTGCCTGCTTCTCCTCCTCCTCCTCCTAGCCGTCGTGATTAAATAGAACCAGACATTCTCTCTCTCTCTTGTTTAGTTTCGTTCGTCTCTGTGATCTCTGTACTGTTGAATGCATTAAACAGGAGTGAGTATAGTAGATTTTTTTGGTTAAAAAGTGTTTAAACTGTACTACACAGCTACTGTAGTATGAAAGTATGGGGAGAGCGTCACTCCTGTCACAATGTATTTGAGTGAGACAAACAAAATGTGTGGATGGATTTTGGCTAGACTAGACGTTGTAGAAGAGTTTAAAATTAGCCCTGGACTCAGACAGTCTTGTTGAGTATTAGTCATGTCGTCGTGATGAGATGCACTGGTTATGTTCTCTCACTCTCTCTGTAGTTTTAACTCGTTGACTCTGTAAAAATGGATGGGAAGGGTGGTTCAAGTAGGAGGTATTTTGAAACGTGCCATCTCTTTTCCCTCCCTTGTTTTCTCTTGAAGACTCGGCTTACATTTGTAAACGTAGCCCACTCTTTTACTGCTCCGTTTATGAGAATATCTCCAATGATTGCACAATGTGTAGTAGTAGTAGTAGTAGTAGCAGTATATTATTATTAACGCTTTGTAGCAAGTGGAACGAGGAAATATACTTGAGAGATATTTTTGATCTTTTGGACTTTAACGTTATGTATTTTTGTGGCATCCAGTTTGAATGTAGGATATGAAATACAGAAATATTTTTTTCTAAAGACAAAACTAGATAATCTAAAAGCCATTGTCACTAATTTCCATTTAAATGAATGATGGTGGGTAATGGATTAATTTAAAAATTTAATCATAGCCATGATTTGGGTTGGTGAGGAATCCTCATTGAGGATGGTGGGACGTTATTTGGAAGGACAGAGGGAAAGTGGTTTGGTCCGCGGATCGATTTTTGAAAGGTGAACTACCTCAAATGCCTAGGTTTGTGTGTGGTTATTCTGAGGTTTGTGGGACAAGAATATCTTGAAAAATAAAGAACAGGAGAGATAGAAGATACAATGAAGGTAGTAGTAGTATTGCATGGACAAGTATTCGTAGTACTCACGTAGACAAGGGAATAGCAAGATATTTACCCATGCACACGCACACATAGTGTATGGTTTGTATGGTAGGTACGCATGTATGAATGAATGAGCTGTCATACGACTTTTACGAGCAAGGTCTTCGTAAAGGTTGGTTGTATACCGATGCCGTCAATGACGGTCCGCTTTGTGTATCGTGAGTAAGGAAAAGGATTCTTCTTCTCATGCCTTGCTCAGAGCAAAAGCTCTAATAGCAGTGGAACCCAGCATCGTTACCGCCATGGCCCACGGTCTGTCCATCCACGTATAAATGTATAAAAAATGAACACAGTGTAATATTTCAGTGGTAAAACTCATGGAAAATTCCCTCAACTCCCAATTGATTTTACCTTGTCACAGAAAGGAAATGTTGAATGATTTTTGCAAAATTGAATATGTAATGATGATGATTGTACGTACCAACATGAAATTCGTGTTGTTACGTTTACCGCATCTAGGCATAAAAATGGATAATTAATTTTAGTTTTTGTTTCTTTTTTGTGATTGTTACAGGCTGCAATTCTACAACAAACAGCGGAATATATTTATCAGCTGGAACAAGATAAGACTAAATTGTTGAATCAGAATGCACAGCTTAAAAATCGTCTAGGATCCCAAAATGGTACTAGTGGTGTCGTCGGTGTTGATGGTGTTTATTCTTCTCCTCATTCTCCGGCAGTTGATATCCCTCCAACAATTGTCAAGCGAAGAAAAACGACTGATGGTAAGAATATTAAATAACATTAATATTTTTTCTAACGTTATTTTCAAATTGTCAAAATAGTACATAGTTATTTTCTCTTTACTAACTATTTAGTGAATTTGAAAAGAAATCAAAAGCTAAATTCTATTCTTCCGAGAAGAATCTTCTCATATATAATTTTGATTTCATAAATATATGGCCTTTCTCTCTCTCTATTCGATATTAGCAAGTTATTATGCTCATTCAAAGGAGACTTTTGAACATTCAAGTTCCTTATCACCTCTTTTGCCTATAAAAGGTTATGTCAACAACACACACGCACACAGGTGGATAGCTGAAATAATTTTGAGATATGAAACTAGAAGAGAATAGGAAGGAAGTGAAGAAATTGAAATGTTGTCGTTAGTATTTGTCTCTCTTTGAAAATAAAGAATATTAGTAGATATTAGAATGCTTATGGGCTATGGAGGTACACAGTCAAAGGCGTGATGCAACATGTGATTTTCTTTAATAAAAGTTATGCCAATAATATTCGTATTGTCATAATTGTTTTTCAAGAACATGTGGACATCCTTCGGTCGTACATTTTATGAATGATGAGAGAAGAGGATTTTTTTTGTCTGTGACTATAGTAGAGAGAGAGAGTGAACTTGCAGAATATACGTTTTAAGTAATTCGTCAGTTCTAGGTTATAGTGGCATGGGTTTGTTGATGTTGTTATAGGTAGGTTGTTGAGTGTGAGAATGTTTGTGTGTGGTAGTGGGTAGTTCGTAATGATTGGTTTGAATACAAAACTGACAACAAGGCTGGATTGTAATTATTGCAATTACGCAGTAAAGAAGGATTATATAGGTACAAACTGTATGTTGGTTGCAGTTTTTCCTGCAACCCATCTACTTCGTTTATAGATGTATGACTTGAGTGGAGAAATATACAGTTGCGGTTTTTTTGCATAGTACAATGTTTGTGTTTATATAATATGACGATAATATTATCGAATTTTAAAACAATAACCGTAGTTTCTTGTACCATTGTACACTCCCATAACATTTGCCATAGCTAAAACGAGGACGGGAACGTCTTTTTTTTCTTGGAAACTTTTGGGCCTCACGTTACAACATTAGCGTGAAAGAAATTTAATATGAGATCATTTCCGTTGAGAGCAGGATCCTTTTCTTGTTCCCCTAATAGTCTAATAAAGGCTTATATATATATGGCGGGGGTTTATGGGGACAGCGACAGTATGAAATACATTTTGATGGAAACGTTGTTAAAATTAATACAGGATATTTATTAAAGTAGTTCAGAAGGAGACTAAGGACAGTGATTTAAAAAAGAAGGAGGACAGAAAAGTGGCAACCATTTTATTCATTTTTAGTTAGATATCGTACTACTTATGGTCCACAAGTAGTAAGTATGTGTAGTTCCAGCACAAGTAGTGCGGTTTTTTTTCTCTCTCTTTTTTTTCATGTGACGCGTAAAAGAGATAGAAGATTTTTTGCACTGTCTGGTTCTGGTCTCTTCTTTATTCGTTTGAAATCGAGACGGTATAGTATGTATATTGTGTAATTCCACACAGTATGAGTAGTTTGAGAGAGAAAATCAAGGTTACTAAAATAGAGTTGAAGGTGAGACGACTCACTCGTCCTACCTTTAACGTGATCTTGTCTGTCTTTGCTTGTCTTGTGTGGTCATCTGCGTGTACGTGTGTACAAAGGGATACTTTATTATATACATACTGCATTCCAGCTTTGTAAGTCAATTTATGAATTCATAATCGTCGTACATCAGCTGCTGTGCTTTCCGTATAACAATATTATTATTATGGTTACCTATGAGGCGAAGGGAAGAGGAGTCTCTTTCTTTCTTTGTTGTGCGTTAAGTTAATTACGTAGGATAATAATATTCCTATTATGTGTAGTATGGCCATGTAAGTTTGATGTAAATGCAGTGGTCGGGTGGAAGTTTTGGACACAAAGACAAACAGTGTAATATTGTAATATTATTTTACAAGAGTACAAAATATAATAAGGATATCCATATGACATGTTCTGATAGTTTTTTTTGTGGATCAAAAGTAATTTATTAATTATTCACTGGTTGGATGCATGATGATGATGATGATCCTAATTGAATTTATCCTTGTCCGTTACGAATTTAAATGCATATGTTATGTTAGTCTCATTGTCAAATAATTTAATGTGTGTTTTTTTCTTCTTTTTTTGGTATGATCGAGTACGTCCATTGAGAGTCATAAAATAACTACCCACATATGTAATATGTACTTTACCATATGGTTATTGCATGAGAAGTCAAGATGTGGTTGACAGAGTTGTTGTGGTGATGCATTCTAAGAATACACTATGATGTATAATGTTGTATTATTATGACTCTTCTCACAATTGTGTCATTTCATTATTGTGTGTATGTTGACATTTTAGATTTGGTGAGTGAGAGTGTGTGTGGTTGAAGGGGTAACAAGCTCTAATTTACAAAATATTTTAAAGCTGAAAGAGACAGTGGATATATTAAGAGAGAGATAAATAATTGCATGACAACATGGAGAGGTGGTTATTTTACGTTGATATGTAGAGTTTTTGTAAATTGGTTGAATATGCAGTACAAGTTTAGTGAGGGGTATTGTGAGTAGGATACAAAAAATAATATGTATCAAGAGTGTTGGTTGAATATAGGCAAGTCGATTCTGGGCAGACATTCTGAATAAAAGAGGTGAAAAGTACGCAGGAGAGAGAGAGAGAGAGAAAAAAAACACAGAGAGAGAGTCTTTGACTAGAGTATGTTATAGTGAGGAGGGAAAAACCATGAAGGAAATAAAGGAGCAAGATAGAAATGAATGTGAGTGTGTAGTAAATGTAGTTTGTGTTTGGGTAGACAGAAAAGCATAGTGGAATGGAGAAAAATCAATAGGACGTCGCGTCGGCTTATCGAGCGATGAATTTGGTAGCAAAACGCAGGTCCTACTCGTGTTTGGTGGAACTCCAATTGTATTTTGTGTTGGGGGAAGGTAGCCCTCTCTCTCTCTTGCTCTCTGTCTGTCTCCTTCAATGGTGTATTTTACAACTCCGGAGCTTTTACTACGCGACCTGATCGTAAAACGGAGGAGGATCGATCCATTTCTACTTCCGTGCCCTTTCCACTTCTTTTATGTCGGAGGTGGTCTCGATCTCCTTTTCTTCCGTATGCGAAAATAATTTTAGCTCTCACTTCATGACGATCCTATCTGTGTGGAGAAGGGAAGGGGCTCTTGCCTGGAATTCATGGAATGGCTAGAATATCTTTATATTATACTCTTCCTCTTGGTAGCAGTGTATGTGTACTAATTTTATGTATGGAGAGAAATGTTGAACCTTTTTAGCTCGTGATTTATGACGGTTAGGCATTATAGGCATATACACTTATTTTTGCATGCATGGAGAAAGAGAGAAAAAAGAACAAGTTTACACACTCCACGTAGTAATATTTCACTCTTTCCTTCAAATCATTGCAAAACTACAGATTGAATTTTCAATTCTGAGAAACTTCCTAACTTGACTACAAAATTTATGTTATTTATATTATTATTTAGCGCGTATGTTTTTCTCTAAATAGACCTTTGAAAAGTACATAGTTATGAAATAATACCTACTTGACAATTTATGAAATAACAATGTGTAATGCAAACATAATATATTATAAAATTATGATAATACTCAATATCTTTTTTCTCTTTTGTTTTTTCTCAGGTGCCGTGGAATCTGCAGATGAAGGAATTGGTAACATGTCTCCGGATCATAGTGAAGATTCTACCAGTGAGGTCAATGAATTAAAAAGACAAACAGTCGATCTTCGGATTCAACTTGAGGTAACTTTTTTTTAAATTTGATGACTAGAGGAGTGACTGGGACATCATTACAAATTGTATTCATATCGATTTCCAATAATAATAATTGATGCTAGTCATTCCTCTACATAAATCATACAGATAATTATTTATTTTTGATTAATATATTCTAACAACTAATGTTCTCATTTTATTTTTTTAAAAAAATTAGCGAGAACGAAGGCATCGTATTGGTCTGGAAGAGCACATTAACCATTTGCAGCAGCAACAACAGCCACAAATTTATCCTCGAAAGTTTGAGAGGTATGTACATACAGAATTATTCGTTTAGTTGATATCATTTTTCTTTGACGATTTAATCTATTTAACTTTAAATATTTTGTCAAACAGGCAAACAGTTGAGGAAGTAGAGAGCTTCCAACAACGCGTTCCAACTCCACCAGGAAGGGACGAGATTCCAAGGTACGAATCGTAAGATCATATATATTTTTTTCTTTCTTTTATTTTAAATTTATTTTTTTCATTATTTTGTGTTACCCTTGATTTTCCTGCCATTCCTCTGTTGAAGTTGGAAAGGAAATTCATATTATGTAAAACTTAAATCATTTTGTAAAACAAATTTACAATATAGGTGTTACACGATAAGAAATAATTTGGAGACGATCGTAGAGGCAATTCGCCATTTGGAAGGAGATCATTTATTCTCGGATGACCGTAATAATTCATCGTCCACACCGCCGTCCGTCTCCCCAAGACCAATGGAGCACATGGAGATTTGTTCTGTAAGAACAAATATTTGTACTTTTGTTTTCATATGTAAAGGGTTGTAAAATATCATTTGTATAGAAATATTAAAACAAACTTTGCAAGTAATTTTTTTTGTATTGATCTACAGGAATCTGCAGGAAGTTCGCCGAGTCAAAATATGCTTGACATACCCTTAGCTCTGACATCAAGCCCTTCACATCCTATGGGTCAGCAGCAACAACTTCATCATCATTTGCTACTTCCGCTCCCACCGACCGGGAATTCTACATTCCCTGTGTCAAATCAAGTGTCAACCACCGTCACTTCTTTGAAGCATCATGTTCTCAATCGTATAGCTAATTCTAGAAGTTCTGAGGTGAGGTGTCTTTTTTATATCGAGTAATATCGACATGTCTGTTTTACAAAAATTATACATTATGACAAGTTGTGTGAAATTCACTAATAATTTCTTTTAAACATAGTACAATGCTTGTAATCGTAAGGAGTGTTCTAATTATTTTTTAAAAATATAGAATGAAGTAGCCGAAACAGACCAACCAATCAATCTGGAATTTCGGCCGGTTCTCTCCCGGAGTCCGTCTCCTCAATTTCAACAACAACAGCAACAATCACTTCCAATTCAGTTCCATATTCAACAGCAGCTTAGACCGGGTGTGATTGTTGTGAAGCACTCGTAGGCTCTTATGTTGTAATTATTATTATTATTATGGCTACTATATAATTATACTTCTGCTCCATCTCCGCACTCCTCTGATATGATTATTATCAATCTTCTGTACGACTCAAGTATGAAAAGGAAATTTTCAAAAAAGTTGATCTACATTTTTTGGGGGATACAGATATTTATATTATGTATATAATATATATGGATACTTGGTTTATTTTATTTGGATGGCGATGAAATCGAGTATAACAGTTTGAGTATTTTTGAAGCATTTCTAACCCAGTGAGTTGTCTAGGACTGACTTTATTATTATGGATTCATCATCGAATGTCTCAGCAATTATTACTAATACGATTAATACATGTTTAGTAAAGATATTGGTTTTTAGGGTAAGTGTAACAAGAGACAATGTCGTGAAAATCAAATTTACAAGTATCCTGACTTTTTTAAAGCTTCATATATATAATATATACATATATATATAATATCTGTAGGTGTGTGCGTGTGTAGTCCCTGTGTGTTTAGCAAAGTTTATGTAGTTTAATGTAAAACTATTCATTAAAGAGAAACAAGAGTTAGTTAGGTAGTGGAGAACGGTTGAAATCCTAAACCTTAGTAAATACTATTCAAAGAAAATATTGTTATGCAATAGTCTCGAAGTTTTGTACAATATGGAAACGTAGAAGAGGTAGGGGCATTATTTACGAGAGAAAATTGTTAAGTTGACTTGACGAGAATGTGAGTTGCATTTGGGAGAACCACACACAGTCATCTTTACCGATATACAAACTAGAACGCAAACGAAAGCTACATATTATACTACTAATTAATTATTATTGAATTTGGTGAATGAAAAAGGAAAATAGAATATTCTTCACACACACTGTACACAAGACTTTTTTTTACTAGACTATATAAAACTACAGAATATCATTTTCAGTTTACTTTTTTTTCAAGGTATATATTATTCTTGCTAAATATTCGTATAAAAATGAATTTTTCTCTTGTACTGGAGTATTTATTTACTATTATGTATATCTTCATGAATACTCGTTCAAACGATAAAAATTTTCTTACCATTATATATTCTGTAGTAGGTTATTTAATAGTTAGGTGGAGTTTAGATGAACAATGTACTTGTGCTAGTTCAGTAGAGAGAGACTTTTAAAAAATAAAATGAATGAAATGCTATTCAGACAGTTGCTTAGAGCTTAGATTTTTTAATCAAATCAAACCAAAACCAACCCACGACTACAATTTCAATTTATTATCATTATCTTATATACTATAATAATATATTACATATAGGAGTTGTAGCCATGATAATTAACGCCGTTGTTCATTTATATGTAAGATGCAATATAATAAATTTTAAATTATATATAAAATACATTTATATTATTTAAAGCATAGATAATAATAATATACATTTTATGCACCATACCGTTGTTTTTCACCTTTTTCAATTTTAAAGATAAGCCGATATATACTAAATAAAAAATACATATTATAATATTGCAGAACATTGTATAGTTTTGAGACAAGAATGATTCAAGAGAAAGAGAGAAATTTTGAAGATATTGTATTTGTAATCTATTCGTATAATACTATAGAGGCAAAAAGTAAAAAGACTACAACAGATTAAGTTAAAAAATAGCCACACACACCAACTTTTTAGATTTTGAAGATGACTTCTAAAAGAAATAAATAAAATTTTTGAACGGGTGTTTTGATTTACTGAATAATAATAATCTTCTATAATGAATGATCGTATGAGATGCAAATTAAATTATAATATGATGTGGTGAGCTGTACGATGAGGATAAAACGAGAGAAATTTGACAGTGTGGCAGGGAGATGAAGAAGTACTACTACATAATATTGGTACAGATTCTGTACTACAGAATAATCTTGTATGGTAGTAGATAATGACTGATGAAAAAGAGAATAAGCCTAAAAACCGAAAGTTTTTTTAGTATAACGGTATGGTTGTGGGATGGATGTGTAGATGAACGCATGAAATCCGGTGAATGAAGAAATTCAGAGTAAATAAATGGCAATCATTTGTTGTATTTTACACTTACAGACGCTGTCCTAGTATTTAGTAAGTTAAGTTTAGGTTCGAATTGAATATAATAATATTTGCTGGACTGGAAAAGAACTCTCCCACACACATCTTTTTTTGTTGTTGTATTGAGATATTACAAATACATACTTACATGAGTGAAATGAAAACCATTTTAAAAATTCATTGTTATTCGAATAAGTAACAACAGGCTGACTAAAGTATAATAATGTAAAATTGACGGGGTTTAACTTATGTTGTCATGAAACAAAATACATAATTCTGTAATAAGCACTGATTGCAGAGAACTTTGCATCCAAAGAAATTGTCTCTTTTTTTAAAAAATGAAATCACATTG
>WJFB01001897.1:0-24670 GCA_009870185.1 Pygmarrhopalites habei
AGATATGACCGGAAATGGTCATATTTCAAAATATTGGACAGAATATTTTGTCGTCATAAGAAACGGTCAAAAAAAGGGCAAACTTTGCCTATAGGAAAATTTAACCAAACACCAAATGAGTTCACCTTGTGTTTACCACCTTGCATAAAATTACACAAATTCTCAGAAAGGTCACAAAAGAATCACCACAAATTATTGCATAGTGAAAAAAGGGCCGTATGGAGTCAATCAAAATGGTTTTAGAATTATTACTCACTTCTCTCTTGAAACTTGAGACCAATTAGGGCGGTGCAGGGTGCTGAGTAGAAGGATAATATTACAGTGCACACTTCTGTACTGCAACTTTCATAAAAATACGTAACCTACAACTCTCGTAAGGTCAAGATCTATTGAAACACTAAAGATAGCCTACACAGAGACATACACGTTTTTTGGAGTTCTGCTGAGGAGTAAAAGTACATAGTTGCAAATGTAAATATGAGACTGAGTGAATGAAATCATCTGCGTGGTGTATGAAATGGAGCTTTGACCCTTTTTAATCAAAGAGAGAGAGATAAATTAGTGAGAAAATGTCCGAGTTAAAGTGTCGCCCGACCCCCTGCAACATATTCTATCAACAAAAGGAGTTTAAGAACATTGACAGTTTTTACACTCTCAAAAAATTGGAATGGGAAGCTCATCGAGAACATGAGGCTGCCATCCGAATCCAGTCTTTCTTCCGTGGTTGGTTAATTCGAAAAAATTTAAAGTTACTGAATGATGCTGCAATCAAAATCCAGTCACTGATCCGAGGATTTTTGACTCGTGTCCGAGTACAAGAACTTCGGGATGAGTTGGAAGAGCAGAGACTTGAAGAGGAAAGACATCGAGCTGCTACAAGGATCCAAAGAATGTGGCGAGGACATTACTCACGTAAAAATTGTTTCAACTACCACAAGTTCAAACATATTCAAAACAAGAATGCAGAATTCAGTCGGAGTGTACGAGCCATCAATGAACTCGAGTCTTTGGCCACAAGTTCAGTCAATCTCTTTGGTGGTGATGGTTGTTCCAAGAATGACGTCAAAAATATTCTAAATAGATTGTTTAATTCTAATGACCTTCATGAGGCCATCCTCAAATTGACTCCAAATCGGATTTGTCAACTCCTGGACCACATTGACAAGTTGAATGAAAACTGTGTGAGGAAGGGAGGTCGACCCACGGTCAAGTGTCTAAAATTAGCTAAGACACTCAAAGAAGAATGTGAGAAAATAGGGAAGAAGGACTGTCTTGACCAGCTTTTCCCAGAAATCCCGGATATCGAGCGTGTCATCAAACCTGACAAGGAAAAGGTGTGTGTGTGTCAGAAATTACTGTGTCAAATTGTTCTTTATTAGCTCGACTACATGTTAATGCAACATTTGTGTGTGTGACAGGCTAATCGATTGAAAGAAGCCATTCGGAAGTTGAGAACTAAAGTTCAGACTGACAGTGAAAATTCATTAGCCAAGAAACATCATTTGTTACGAACTTTTCAACAGGTGAGCAAAATTGTTGCACTTGTTATTTTTTTAAAGGAAGGAACAAAATTGTTGATCAAATTCTTACTCAAAAAACAGCCTGGAGTCTTCAGTGACATTTGTACTCATGATTTGACCCCTGTCGAGAAAAAATTGAAGGCTCTCAAATTTTACAAACGACCACATCAATGTTCAAAAAATTTTCGTTCTGAAATATTCTACGCGAGTCAAGAGAAACCAGACACGACGTTCACAGTCAGAGTGAGAAACGCTTGGGAGGAAGGGAGTGAACCGGAAGTGACCACAAAATATAATCCACGATAGTTTTAATTCCTCAGAAAATAAATGAAACTCTTCTTTTTTATGGTGCAACTTTTGATGTGAAATTCTTGTGTCAGCAAATATTCTCAGCCAATTTCAATTTTTTCTTTCTCTCTCTCTCTTTCACAAGAGAATCATAATTGGCTCGTGACTTTGGACCTTTCACGTCCACAAGAGTCCCGACTTCAAGAATTCATCATTTTAGGATGACCATGCAGTCAGAATCATAAATATTGCCTTACCAATGTTTATACTACGAGAAAGGAGGGAAGGGGAAAGGCCTTCAATATCATGTAACCCAAATATTTTTCGAACGAGGAAAGAATACAAATATAATTGGCACGAGTCAGACTGAGAGTAGAGGAATGAAGGAATGAAGAAATCTATTTATTTACAGGCAAAAAAGTAACTTGACTAACATGCTTCAGACACTTGATTCCACTTCCAGTTAAATGTTAATGTAAATAAATGATTTTCTCTCTTTTCTCTTTATGTACTACATATGAGGAGAGAGAGAATTTTTCCACCACTTTTTGCCCACACGTGAAGATGCATGGATGCATCTACACACAACATTCTTGTTTTGAGCTTGTCGAAGGTTTCACAGAGAGATACTCATAAATGTTTTTTTATAGGATGATGCAAACGGATAAATGGGTCAATAGCTATGTGTTTTAAAAAATGTTTTTCCTTCTTTTCTAAAAAAACAAGTCTCAACTCTCCTTCTGACCCGTACTAAATGAAAGAATAACACTCGCCTCTCTCTTTATGTGTGTGTGGTTGTGTATTTGATATGTGTACCTTCACAAAATTAGATGATCCATTCATAGGATGACAGAAAGTGATTGCATAATGGGTGTGGGCCAAAATCCCTTAAAGCTGCCTCCTCTACTAGTTTTATTTTCTTTGAAAGCCCAGTCAGGACATATGACACGGATAATAGGAAATAAATATCCAAGCGGACGTGTCAAAAATCGTCGTCCCGATATCCGTCCTTTCCATAAAAAATTGTGGGTGTTCGTGTCCATGTGGGTGGCCCGAGAAAGCAGAAAACAAACAGTGGGGGAAATGTCAGGAGAATTGAAGGAAATTTTCTCACCCTCCCTCCCTCCTCCTTTCCACTCTTCACATTGTCACAAATTGTTATTATTATCACAGTGGATTGTGAGGAGCAGTCAAGTAAAGTCGGAGATTCACAAGAAGACACTGGAATCAATTGAATTGAATCAAATTGTGTACTACTAAAAAGAAGTTTATCAGGAATTTATGAAAGGGCCAGTTTATCACACACACAACACATAATGTTGATTGTCCTCTTTGAAATTTGAGTCAGACTGAATTGAAGTCTTGGATGGAAAAGAGACTGTCTTAAAAAACCTTTGTGAAGAATCCCGAGAAATTCCGTGTGTTTGTGTGTTATTCAGGCGGGACTGTAAAAAGTGTGAAAGTGATTCCGTGAAAGTGAGAAGAGAGAAGGGGGAGGAGGTGGAGGAGAAAAGTAAAATAAATAAATTAGAGATCAGTTGGAATTGCAGTGTAAAGTGGTTCAATGCCGGCCGATGTTGTCTTTTTACTGGTATGAAAGTGTGCAATACACACACAATATATAAAATTGTGCATAGGAGGATTCCTCACATAAAAGTCTGCACACATATTGGACTAGTAAGAGCAGAGAGAAAGAGAGAGAGTGTGTGAGGATAGTGTGTGTACGAATAAAATCTAATCTAATGAAACAACATTAGGATTTTTTGTCGGCTCCACAGCCCATTCGCTAGTTCCCTCAATTTGTTGGCTAATTCTGTATTTATCTGCTATTTACCTCGGTGGACTCTTGAAACGCTTGAATTGGGCTGTTTGTGTGTGTGAGAGAGAGAAAAACAGTCGTTTTTTCATGTGCTTGCTTTTACCATTTAGAATTTCACGCAAACACAAACACACGCAAATACACAGTACACAGAGGGAATAGATTCCTAGTCAGAATTACAATAGACGACCAGGAATTTATTGGGTGGATTATTTTGTAGGCTGTCTTATGTTTTACGTCCACTTATCCCTATCTTTATTTTGTTGTTTTGGCCATGTTGAAAGGTCATTCTTCACGTCCGCCTTGCCGTGTGTGACTGTACAATCGGAGGACGGAGGATCTCTCAGTTGACTTGACGGGGCTTCATTTGATACTTATCAAATTAGTGTTGGCTGCTGCTGACTGGAGGCTGACTGGAGGGATTCTGAAAAAATCCTTCTCTCTTCCCCACGATGTCCATGATGAACTATCAGTGCAGTTCCAGATGGTGAAGTGATGACACAGACACCCTTCCCTACATTACAAGTACACCAACAACAACACACGCAACTGGAATGATTAAGTTTGTCTGGAGAAATTTAATTTGATTTTCAAGTGCAATATGATGCGACTGTACAGTAGTGTATTATTATTAGTGTGTGTCTACTATTACAAATGCGTGATTTCACTATAATCTAAAACAAAATGTAATGCAAGAGGAAATGATGTGGAAAATTAGAGTGACACAATTGACCTGTGAGAATTCGGGGGGAATACTATGTGGAAATAATTAAATTATTAGTGGTCACTAATTATGATATTAAAAAAGTGGAGTGGAGTGAGTGTAATCAAGATGAAATTCATTTATTCAATTTTGATTGTGACTACGACGATAAGTCAGACTACTTTCTCTCAAGTCGTACCGGCCAAGGTAGGACTGAGGAGTTGTTGTGCAATTGACCGGAAACAACAGAGTATAGTAGATAATTTTGACTGTGACATGAAGAAAGCGGGGAGTGGGAAGGAACATTATAATTTTTATGTGGTCATCCCTGGGAATCTGACGTCACCCAATCAAGAGAAGCCACTTCATTTCGGGTTTTTATTCTTGTCCTTTTTTAAATACAAAAATTCACAGAAATGATTAACTAATTATGAATTGGTTTTCTAGGATAAAGTACGAAGGGCCAACGTGCTGGATGGGTGATACGAGGATGGTGGTGGCTAAACAATTATCAAATAATCCTGTACAAAATGTGACATTTTTGAAGTCAAATAGTTACCTACAGATTGACCAGGAGTATTTTCATCCTAATGAATTCTGTCTACACAAGTTGGTTGAAAGTTTAAAATTGAAATTATGATTCTTGTCTGTCATAATATAGAATCATTTAATTTTCAGAGTCAATGATCAAGTCATCGAAGTCAATGTTTGTCAGTCAACTTGTACTTCACAAGGAGAAAGTTCTAGTCTCATATCCAATACAAAGTCTCATAAAGTACCTCGAAGGACCACATGCATTGAAGTAAAATAAATCTATTAACTTTGTTCAATTAGGACAGGAAGCAAAATTAATATTGTGATTTTAAACAAATAGAAATGCTGTCCAAGTGGTCAAGGTTTTAGTTGGGAAAATGGTCGATATGTCTGTGTTCAAACGGACGTACAATTTAGTCCATCGATTTATGCTGGTCATAATAGTCCTATCAGTGAGGAAGAAAGTCGACGGATTGACTTTCACATTTCACATTCTAAATGTGAGTTGTTTATTTCGTCTCTCTCTTTCTCTCTAGATACAATATGTTGAAAATGGCATTACTTGGAAAGAATAGTATGAGGAAAAATTTCAAAATTTAACAATTAGGGTTAACACAACAACCCAAGGAAGGACGTTGTCCTTTGGGTACTGCACTCACAGCAACCCCTTACAGCTATGAACATGCTCGGAGTAAACTCAACACAGCCAATTTGTGGTAACAAAAAATTAAATTCCATATTCTATACTCTGACTGTCAGAGTCTGACATGACATGATTTTAATTATAGTAAATTTAAAATTGTAAAATCTCAGTTTTCAAACACACACGGATGGTCAAGTTTTCTACAGGGATCCAACTTGGAAATGGCTCCCAGCACAAAATTACTGTATCGACACAGTTAAAGTAAATCTATTTGCTCCTATACAAAAAAATCCTTCTTTGTTTGCACAATTTCATTATTCATTTTTGAAATGTATTTCTTTAGCAATACCGAAAAAATGAGTGGGCTGAGAAGACAAAGGAGACAGAATTCATTCTCATCACTTGCAGCCAACCTGCACCAACGGTGAGGCATAACAAAATAAAGGATGAAATTTTTAAAACTGTCATTTTGTATCAAACAGAATTTCTGTTCGGAATTTTAGATGAGACAATAACTTTTTACTTGTTTTGAACATTACAAAGATGGAGAAAGCACACCAGATAAGAGAAAGTCAGAAATTGTATGGAGGTGTGATGGTCGCCTCTTCATTTTTCCTCCTCCTCACATTCATCGTATGATCCTATTAAAAAGTTCAAATTGAAAGTAGTCTCAAATACCATAGCAAGTAATCAAGTATAGAGTAATTATTTTGTCCTGTACAAAAGGTCTATCTACTCCTGTGGGATCAGAAGGGATTGCACGGGTGGACAACAATGGGCCATACTTCATCCATGTTCTTTGCTTATATATTTCTGGGGACAGCACATATCCTCACTGAGAGGGTGACAGCCGGAGGACCCATTTTGAAAACTTTCTCCTGTGCAATAGTGGGTGTTTTTGCTCATTTCTTTTTCCTCTCCAGTTTCTGTTGGCTTGCTCTCATCAGTTTTGACTTGTGGTGGACATTTAGGTGAGTTTCTCAAATGTTTCCAAGAAAAATCTAATCAAATGTGCTTTTTTAAAGTATTTGTTTTAATTTCACAGATCTCTCAATCCAAAAGTTTCGAGGAGTAGAGGAGCAAGAAGATTTCTCTTTTATGTTTTCTGTGGTTGGGTCACTCCCAGTTTTGCAGTCATCATTTCCTTGATTCTGGATAGTCATTATGGGTGAGGGACAATGGAGTAAAATAAATTCTTTGTTACATTTGATTGGAGGTTGACAATATTTATTGGAACGGAATGGTACAGGAAGAAGGAGTGTAGTAGTGTGATCACGGCAGACTACGGTCAGACGTCATGCTACATAAGGCAAGAAGCAATCGGTGAATATGTACGTGAAAATTATATACATACTGTATAATATGAAATTCGCAACAAGGATAGCTAATAAAAATTCTTGACATTTCTTGCCATTACATTAAAAGATCATGTTTCTTCATTCTTATAAATTTCTCCAGGTCAATTACCCCATCGCAGGCTTACTTCTCCTCAATCTAATTTTCTTTTGTATGACCATCTGGAAACTCTACGAGTACAAAAAAACAACTCGGATTGCCACGTCGAATTTGGACAGCAAGCGACAGTTGTAAGCCCACCCACAATTCCTTGTCTTTTTGTCTGTCATGGCAAAAATAATCATGACTCATGATCTGATGTGTCTGTATTGATGTACTTTCTCTCAGTTTCAAGCTATTCGCCAAACTATTTTTTGTTTGCGGAATAACATGGGTTTTCGAGGTCATTTCTTGGCTCCACATCGGGACGGACACCACATGGTACTGGACCATCATCGATGTTGTGGTAAGTCAAAATTGTGGGGGGTCTAACATCCGTGTACAAAAGGCAGTCAATAAAATATATTTTTGGACGAAAATAATTATATTACACTCGCCTGGATCGTGTACAAAAAATATTTACAAATAATTACAAAGTGTGATACACTTGTCAAATATGACTTCTATTCACGTATTTGTTCACAGAATGCTTTCCAAGCCATCGAAGTATTTATTATTTACGTCTGTAAAAAGGACACAGTTTTTGCACTCCAGAGAAAGTATCCTTGTATGAAACGTAAGGCCATCTAAAAATTTTCTAAGCTTGGTAAACAATTCTAATAAATAATATTTACTCACTTTTGTGACCAACAGCCTTGCTTGAGCCGTTCGTGAAACTATTCCGGTGTAAAAGGTCTCAACAAGACGCAGAACAGTCATCTCGTCTCCATTCCTCCAATTCCAAATTGACCCGTGATCGGACGATTACAAGGGACAGTGGCCTCACAACTTCTCTCCGAACATCCGGGACACAAGAGACAGACTTACCTTGAAAATCCCATTTCCCCCAAATTCTTGAATTGTTGTCACACACACACACATCCACACAAAATGTCACAAATTGTACTGTACACACAAATTCATTATAATTGTATGGCACACAACTTACACACACACATTCCACGATCTGCTTCGCCCATTTTTTTTGTATGATTTAACTTTTTAAGATTAATTCCTGTTAGTTAGTAATGGGTTAAAGTCAAACTCTAATTTATTATTAATTTATAACACTGTGATTGTTTTCCCATTTAAACTTAGTCATATTTATTGGATATTTTTTCACACCACACAATGGACTGTGAATGTGAGGAGAATGTGTGTCAATGGATATGCATGGGAAGAGTCATTTATGAAAGGATTCAAAGATAAATGGAATGAGTGAAAAAATGATAAAAAGTTCAAAATTTCTTATTTTTCTTTACTTTCCATCCACAAAGAAAATAAAATTTTCACACAAACCCCAATTTTCACCAGTTATTTCGTCGAGCTCTGTTTTCCTCATCTTCATCTTCCTCCTCTTCCCCCGCACTTCCTTTTGGAGGTGGTTTGGTGGGGAGAGAAGTGAGAGGAGTTGTGGAGTCGGGGTCAATGCTATTGAAACGATCCACAATTTTTTCCACAGTTTGATTAACTTGAGTTTCATTCGCACCAATCACCGTCCCAAATAGATTAAACAAAATTGGGTACAGTGCAGGCCGTTTCCTTTCTGGTTCTTTCTCCTCCTCATTCTCCTCATCATCATCTTGCCGTGACTCTCGTCTCCTCACCTGAAAAAGTTTAAAATCAAAACATTTAGACTTGGAACCGCATCGCACACACACACAACTAATTTTGCTTACAAAAAGAAGAGCAGGCAAACTGTCTTCTTTACTTACGTCGGAATTATCCTCAAAAATTTCCACTTCCTCCACTACTCGGATCCCATTTGGGACAACGTTCTCTCCCTGTGAATGATTGACAGCAATTTATTAAGGTGAGTTTCTTCAATTAATGCGCAGTAATGATCCACTCACCTGGCTCAAACAGAATGACCCCAGGAAAAGGCCAAAAAAGAGGATTATAGCTGAATTCATGTTTGAAAAATATTAGACTGACTCCCTAGGAAGAGTCTAGTGGGGAATGATGATGAGACTAGACGACAGAGAGTGAGAAATGTGAATGACGAGGAATAGGAGAAAGATTTAATATCTAGTGTTGTCAATTACGTGTCCACAATAATTATTATTGTCCTCCCCCGTCCCCCTTCTTCTGTTTATGTGATGATGACATTGTCATCCCCAATGCAAATATGACCTAATGGGTTTGTTCAACTCGCCACAAAAAAAGTAAGAGATAAAGGTGAGTAATTACTAGGAGCAAAATGGTAATACTGCTTTTATGTAATAAATATGATCCGTTCATTAAATAGTTTCTATGAAAATCAGATTACTGTAAAAACTTAAAAGACGATTTCCCGTTTTTCATCAAAAGACATAATACGCTAAGTAGGTTAATACGTAACTTTGACAAATAATTGACTAACGAACATGTCTCAGAATGTCCTTTAATTCGTTTCTCCTACTTTCATTAAGTATTGACTAGTTCACTCTAGAGTGAATTACAGTAGTAGTTAACTGAGGTGCTTGACTAATGAGACAAATATGTTGTCTACTGGAATAGCCATGACAGAAAAATATTGGTAAAATGAAAGGATTCACAAGAGTTGGCTAACTAGACTAAATACATGAAAGGGAACACCGGAAACGGGAAGATTTTGTTCATGCTATTTTGGAATGGCTGTTAGTTTGTGTAACAATCCTTTGTTCCCTGTTTTATGAGAATATCTCTTTGAAGGTCAGAGGATCAACTTTCTTTCAGTTTCTTTGGTTTCTTTGGAAAATGAACTAAAGTAAAGTATGTAGAGGGATTTTGAACAAGAATCTTATTAGCTGTGCGTTGATGGAATTTATGCAGATCCTTTCCTCAGAATTTTAAAAATATACGTCATGTAAATTGGAATTATTCATCAACTCATTCTGTTTTTTCAGCATGAGACAGGATTATCATTATAGGGATTGTGTAGGGATTTGACTATTCTACTAATTACATATTGTAGTTTATGTAGCCATTGTGTTGTTAGACTTTTATTTTTTTCTAAAACTTCAAGGCTGTTACAGTCTGACTATACAACAACATACAAGAAAAAACTTGAATTTAATGGGTACGATTCCCATTCTTTGAAACAACATTTTAATCCTCTCTCAAAGCTAAGAATTGGAAACAAGACTCTTTCTTCTAGTTAACCTCTATGAATGTCAAATCAAGTGTCGACAAATCAAATTTAATATCAAAAACTTTACTTTGAATTTTATTAGCTGTCACAATCCATTTCAAATAATTTTCTTGACTCACACTCACAAAATCTGAGTCATAGTCTAACCCAATCGAGAATGGGAAAACACACACACACAATCTTGACATTGTTCCAGGCTGTCCCCTTTACACACACACAAAAGACGGGAAGGTTGTTAAATACGTCGTAAAAGTATAAAAATAAATTTTTATATTCCATCTCGTTGACTGTAGTTTTGATTAAATTGAATTAACCGTTATTCTATCATATATGTTGAAATCCCAATTATGAGTAGAGAAATAAGACAGTTTGACTTTTACATTAACCTTTGTCTAGCCTATATTGTCAAGGTTCTCTCCTTTACTCACATTTACCGTAAATCATAAATCTTTTCCGTCAGACTCTCTTGTTTCTTACGCCCCGAATAGCAAAAGCCGAAATGGCTCTTCTAACTTAAAGTGAATGGAATCAGCCACTCCGGCTATAGTCAAGTGACCCGGGTTACTTGAGAAAATCCACGGCATTTGACCCTGGCATGTACAGATCTGTAAACACTGTAGAATAGTGTTGGAGGTATGGCGGACAGGAAATATAATTTATTTTGTTTGTGTCCCCTCAGATTATCCATTTAATTATTATTAATTGGATAAAGATTCGATTATTTCAACAAGCTTCATATTGTTCGCAAATGGATCCAAAAAGTGGGAAAAGCTCCAGACCAGTCTTCCTCCTCCTGATGAGATGATCTAATGTATTAGTATTATATCCAGCTAAAAAGAGTGAGAGTGAGAGAGAGAGCAAACACTAATTTTTTCACCACTCCACAATTATAGTGCTGGGTGGTTAGGTTTGGGAGAAGAGAGAGAGAGGGAATCCTACCCAGATGTACATTTCCCTGATTACTCGACTCACACTCAAAACGGTGGACTTGACAAAGTGATGAAAGCCTGGAACCGGGTGAGTTGAGTAAAACTGAAAATGAAAATACACGCCTTGTTTGTCCTCATCCAATACCACAGTCAATCCACATGCTAGACCTTGTTAGTCAATTCAGTCAGGAGGAGAAAGAGGAGGAGGATACGTAAAGTACACACATGGGAAGGAAAGATTAACGAGGAATTTGCAAAAGGGAAAAAAATACTCCATGACCTGCGTGAAATCATTGGTTTCTACACACACGTATAACCTGCAACGCATTTGCCTTTTCTCTCTATTACTGTGGACACACACACATCACAAGTCTATCATAAGAACTGACGAGC
The DNA here is from genome assembly GCA_009870185.1 of Pygmarrhopalites habei. Lineage (NCBI taxonomy): Eukaryota > Metazoa > Arthropoda > Collembola > Symphypleona > Arrhopalitidae > Pygmarrhopalites > Pygmarrhopalites habei. Next base: position 11,436 of record WJFB01001897.1, read on the forward strand.
AGATAGGATTTGCACTTTGAGCACATCGTTATTCTTCTTTCCTCTCCTTATCAGCCAGATAAAAGTATATAACTATAAGGGAAGGAATTGAGAGCTTGTCAATTCCTTGCAAATGCTCAAAGCCTCCACTACTACAACTACAGTTACTCGTCTACATCATCATTATCTTTAAAAGCATCTCTAAAAATACACACACACATCCAACTTGTTGTTCAGGGGAGGAGGAGAAAAAGAAGGAGCAAGCTAGGAAGATCTCAACACTCCCTCTCCGTCTTTTTTGTTTTGTATATTATTACTTGTTCCTCCTTTGTTTACCATTTGTAATTTCTCGTACGTGTGTCCGTGTGTGTCTTTCCTCTTTCCAGTGAACCTTTTCTCTCTCTCCAACATTTCAATATTTCCATCCCAAATTGTTTATTTTTGATATCTGTATAGACTTATTTATTTCACTCAACAGACTCTCTACAAACGTTCTTCTCCTCCCTCCTTCCCTACATTTCCCCACTTTCCTACAAAATATCTTTTCTTTTCTCCACTTCTCCGCTTCAACCCAATTCCCAGCCATCCGTCCTCCCAAATTACAGAAATATTTCACACGGTAACTGGAGTACACAGAGTAGAGTGGTAGTTGTAGTGTCTTGCCTCCTCTTCCCTAATGGCCATTTACATCCAGTCATTTTGAATACTACAGAACAATATTATGAAAGTGTGGTACTCCATCCACACCACTCAACCAAAGCAACAGGAGGATCCTCCTCCAAGACTCTCCGCCGCGACGACCACATCCCGACTCGTGTGTCTAAACAAATGTGAGGAGGAGGAGAAGTGGCTGTGTCCATGTTCAAACTTGTTCTAGTCAAGGGGAGACGGGGAGTGAGTGTGTACAAAGTGACAAGTCTCACAACTTTTATTTAGACAAGAGAGAGAGAAAGGAAGGGAAAGAAAATTTGTTTTTCAAAAATGTGGTGGTGGTGTGAGGTCGTCGTGTGTTTGTCTATATTTGTTTTGGGACACTTTAATGAAGTCCATGGAGTGAAGTCAAACGTGTCGGATATTTCAAAAATATTTCAAGAGTCCCTTCTGAGTAAACCAAATTTTAATAATGACTTGAGAGAAGACTTGATGGTCACAGGAGGTGACCGAGGTCAACGGAGTAGTAGTAGTGTGTTTAGAATGAGTGGAGGGAGTAAACAAATTAGAGTTAATTTGTGTCAAGGGGCAATTAGAATAGGGGAGAATGGAAAGAGGCAAAATTTTGTTTTCAAGTCGGAGGAACAGAGAATTTGGGATGTTCCGGCCTTTGCAATCCTCCTAACAGATGAAAATGAAAGGAATTCAGTCTACAAGTTTAGGTGAGGGAAATGATGACACTCTCTTTCTTTTTCTGTTTATTTACACTGAATGTGGTGGTTTACCACTTTATTATTGGGAATTTGTCTATGTGTGTGTGTGTGTGGGAGAGAGGGAAACTCTTGTGAAAACAGAAATGTGGGAAATGTTTTTTAGACTAGAAGATGGGACTCCTTTCTGTGGGCTCTCAGTCACAAAACTCATTTCCATTTCCGAGCAGGATGAACGTGAACAAATTTTGAGTAGTGAGGTGGAGAGTATTGGATTCCTCAGGAATGGTTACTTCAAAATTCAAAGGGATTTTTACAATGTTGATGAGTACTGCGTGGCAGAGTAAGACTTTCTTTTAATAACTATGCTTAGATTTATTTTATAGTCTTACAGTAATTATTGCTGAAATAATTCTTTCTTCATTGTGTATGTTGAAGGATCTCTGAGGATCAGATTGTTCTCAAGTATTGTCCACCAGACTGTACAAAAGCTAGACCATGTGTCCAGAAATGTTTTCCTCCTGGTGAAGTCATGGGTTTTTATCCCAAGAGGAAACCCATGTCATCCGGAGATATTGAATTCCTACCAAAATTCTATGATGACTTTCCAAACTCTAACTCTTCGGGTATTGATTTGAAAAATGTGAGACCACATTTTGTCCAGAATAGACCCAAGTCAAATAAAACGGAAGGGATGAAACTCAAGCCGGGGTATATAATCTATTTCTAACTACAATTAAATATATGCTTATAATTCTCCATCTTGGTAAAAATAACACATAAAACTAATAATTAAAAATATTCTGATGTTTTTTTGGAACCCAAAAGGGAATTTTCGTGTCCAATCTCGGGGATCCAATTCCTACCATTCAGTGAAGCTGTGGCTGAAGATCTGAGTGTGGCTTTGAACAAAAGCATTTCAATTTTGACGTAAAAATCAGCTATATTAGAATGACATATGATTTGTAGTCGATAATTATTCTCTTCATGAAAATAATTGAAATTTACAAAATTATTTTCTTTTTGTTTGTGAAGATACCATGTACAAATTGATGGTCGAGTGTTCATTGAACGCCTAGATGACTACAACTGTCCAAAGTGGATTGAATTACCTCCGGGTAATTTTTGTGTTGATGGGATTCGAAATATTGGTCGTGAGGGTGAATTCACGGATGATGAAAATACAGGGCTCATGATTTCATGTCCTTTACCGCATGAACAACCTCCAGATGTAAGTCCAGAAATTATTAAGCCTTGCCAAAACAAGTTAACAATTAAATGGGGAAACAATGAAATATGGAAAATAATTGTGTCTCTATTTATTTAGATGATCTCACTTCTCTATGGAATTTTGATGATTGCTTCATCACTCTTCCTCCTCCTCACATTCATTGTCTACTGTCTCCTTTGGGTGAGTTTTAATAAATATATTTGCTATCAATCAATTTTGACTCTGACTTGTCATAAGTTGTCTCATTAACAGTGGTCATATTTCAATATACTTGTAATGATAGACAGGGGTCAGTGTATCCATCGTCTTTCCATTTTACTACTTTTCCCCATTCATGAACATAGTATGTTCATGCAGTTAAATTATGAGGTTCATTTATCTTGACAAAGTTGACCTTTAGTTTGAGAAGAGATGATAACTTGTGTTTTGAATTATAAATATTGTTTTGAAAATACATTACATAATCCCCAATACAGAGTCAACAGAATATCCATGGGTGGACTATCATGGGTCACACGGCGTCTTTGTACTTTACATACATTTTCCTTGGGATGACACACATAATTAGGGTCAAGTATGTGGAGTTGGTCAATACAACATTTTGCTACATTAACGGTACAAACACATGGTCAAACAATGAATTTCTGGAAATTTCATACATTTTATCCGCATTTTGACTGTCATTTTGAAATGTAGGGATGCTTGGTCATTTCTTCTTCCTGTCAAGTAAGTAAGAAATTAGTTACATAAATTGAAATACTTTTTCCTCAAAAAAATGACTCAGAACTTGTGAAGTGAAATTTTTGTTTTTGATTTATCGCAGCATTCTCATGGCTCACTCTCATCAGTTTTGACCTGTGGTGGACATTCCGGTCAATCGTCCCCACAAAAAGAACCCAAGGAACTCGGATACTTATCCACTTGCTGATTGGTTGGGGTCTCCCTGCAGTCATTGTGATTGTGTCAGCTTGTCTGGACTTCATTTTTGAGTCAGTGATTTAAATCTGTATAATAGTAATTCTTAACTTGAGAAGATGAAATTAATTAATTATTGGGATTTTAGGGATCAGTGTACACCCATTCTTTTACCAAAATATGGACAGCGGGTTTGCTACATTGAGCAAAAGGCTCTAGGACTTTATGTAAGTGATAATAAAAACCTAATATGCATACATTTTGTATAACATGTCCAATACGAAATAGAGTTCATTAAGGATCGCAAATAGAAAATAGCGAATACGAAACAATGCAGTGTAAACTTTACACTGTAGAGTCAACAATTAATTTTTTTACTTTTATAAATTTCTGCAGGTCTACTACCCGGCTGCTGTCTCCCTCCTTTTTAATTTAACATTCTTTTGTGTGACCATCTTCAAGTTGTACCACTACAAGAAGAATACTCGGGTGGCCATCAAAAATAATCAAAATAATCGTCACATGTGAGTTTCCATTTCCCTTCACGTCGAATCCTAGTCTCCCGAGTTTTTAATTTATTGTATTTTAATTTAACCATTTCAGGATAGGAATCTTCACAAAATTATTTTTCGTGATGGTAAAAACCCATTTTAATAATACGTCATTGTCATTAGACAATTTTTAGAGATGCCTTAATTCTGTGTGTGTTGTATAGGGTATCACATGGATCTTTGAATTCGTGTCCTGGCTTCATGTTGGACCAAATACTACTTGGTACTTTTGTAGCTTTTACAACAAAATTTCCATTTAAAAATTTCGTTACAATTAAGAAATGCAAAGATTGATCCTGATTTTGGTGTAGGTATTGGGCAGTGATAGACATTTGGAACATTCTCCAAGCAGTGGCTATATTCTACATTTATGTTTGCAAACCGGACATTCTCGAGTCTCTCGAGAATAAGTATCCCAATACTTTAAACAAATGTAAGCATTTCCATAATTAACAGTCTATTCTTTTTTTTACATACTTTAGTGCAAAAATCATGATTACTATATGCTTCTCTAATGATTATCTGATGGTTTGCATGTTTGTGCTTGGCTCTATTTAACATCCTACCCCGTGCTCCATGGCTTCGTCTGTTAAATTGTGACACACGCAAAAAACATTGCTTTCAAAAAAATCCTAGTCAAAATATGTTGATTTAGGAGTGCTTAACGCAAAAAACAAGAGAGAGAACAAAAAAACATGGATCTCTGTGTCCTGCATGGACACAAATGAATTTAATGGTTATTTTTTTAATCTTATTTTTGAAAGCATGTTTTCATTGCATATATGAAAGAAATTAATTTAAAATGTGTGAACACCTATTTTTTGTCTCTTGTAGATATTTTACGGTTTATCCGTCGAGTAACTTCAGGGATGGAGATGAGGGAGACGTCAAGTCGTGGAAAAGCTTCTTCCTCGGCTGGTGAACTGGAAGAGATGAAAACTAAAACATCCAGTTTACCACGTAGTATTTGAAAATGGGGATTTCTCAAGATAAAAAGAATCTACATTTACTCAGAATCTGATGATGATGATATTAAATGCCAAGTGTCACTCAGCTTTAACAGTACATTATTGTAATAATAAATGGTTTTTTCCTGGTTGTACACGGCTGTACATATTTGAAGCTTCGATTAGATATTTCTAGTCAATGTCAAACTGTGACCACTCTACATTTACATACTTTGTGAACCACACACACACACACACACACACACACACACACACACACAAAGACACTTCAATTCTTTTTTTATCTTGAAGAGCTCATGTGAATACAAAACGTTATAATGTGTAAAGTTTGTCAGGATTGACAAAATGCGGAAAACGCTTGTCCCCTGTCATTCATTTGGGAAAATACTGTAGTATGTACTATTCTAAAGTTGAAACACTGTGTCATTTTCCCATGTCAATGATGTGTGCCAATTACCATTCTCAACAAAAAATGAGACTTTCATGGGAAATCTGCTGTTATTGAGAAAAGTATATTTTAGAATGAACCGTAATAATTTTTGATGTAAAACTTCCATTGTAACTCCGTTTAGAGGCCATGAAGCAGTGTGGACATGTAATTTATGAGTTTGAAGATTGTCATCTTCAAGACGACCACTCTCTTGGCTAACAATGACCTTGTGGTTTGGAAGAAAATATTTAATTATAAACATGGGATTTGGAAAATGCTGAATGAGTGTTTGTAGACAAACATTGATAGACGGGAATAATATTTTTATTTATATATTGCCAAAACATGATGTTCATTGTACACACACACTTTCACTCTCAATGGAAGCCATCCATTGAGCCCATATGTCCGATGTACACACACACACAACTGACAATGAGTAAAGATGAACGGTAGGATGTGTACGTGATTCCATTTTTTTGATTGTAAGCTCAAGTGTCATCATCATTCGGGGGTAATACAGGTAGAACATTTGCGTTGACACATTATCTAATGAGCTTTAGCTTGTGATGTGTGTATTAATGGGGCTAGAACAAGATTACTGATAAAAAGAACCCACCCGTTTTGTTAATTCTTACCCCATCCACACTGAACACACACACATTGCACCCAAACTGGAAACAGTGATGGAGGATGAGACCAGTGAACTACACAGTGACAATAAAATGAGTCACACTTTATAGAAGTGTTCTTTGGTGATGTACTCTCAACTTTTTTTTTTTTAAAAAAATTCATATTCCCATGTATTCCCTTATTCAGTTCACGCTTCAAGCTCGTGCTCTCATCCACAGTAATTCAATGTACTCTCCCGCCTTCCCCTCCTCTCTCGACTTCCATTATAACTTACTGAAAGAAAGTAGATAAAACTGGTAGAATATTCCATACAATTATATATAATATAGTATTTGATGTAGGCAGACACAGACATCGAACTTTGTTCGTGAGTTATATTTGTAAATGATTCTGGTATTTCCATGGATGAAATTGAGAAGTGGTGGTTGTCATAATTAATACAATGCTCTTAAAAATCACCGCCAAAGACTCAAATCCTCATTCCAATAATCCTTCACTACATTTACATTATCAGATAAAGTCTCATTCTAAACTGTTGCATTGAATTATTAACTATTTTACTTATCTTGTAAATATCACGCAGGGAAGGCATTGTTCTAAATCACGTAAAAAAGAGTGCCTATTGACTATTTGTGTGTGTGTGTGTGTGTGTGTGTCTCATCACACAATGATCTGACCGAGATAATGCATAATGGTATAAATATTCCGAAACATTCACAACGAACCCAAAGAACTTTTTCTCCTCCTCCTCCAAATTCTTGATACAGTATATAAAGAGGGTAACGCTTCGTCAGTCAAATATTTTGATGTGCGAAGCAACTGCAAGGCTGACACTCGTAAAATCAAAACATATTTACATAAGTACACAGATATAGGAACTTAGGATGGAGGATGTGGAGTAAAAGTAGTTACATTGATACATTAAATGTACTGAGACACGAGGGTCTAAAGATACATGAGAAATAATTTTCGAAAATTTATTCATACAACGTCTGCTCCTGTCTGTTCACGGGTGCATTTCAACTGGAAACGTTTTTCACATTTCATTTATTCCACGTTAAATTCCACACACTCCACTTTGTCAATGACTGTACAACTCTCCACACACACACATACAACATTATCTCACGTTCCTCAACGAATCAAATCCCAATCTATTATCTTTGGAACGGGACACACAAACTTTTTCTTTTGTGCACTTTGATATAAACATTTTCCAACATTTTTTTCCAATCAGAGACTGACTGGGCTCTGGACTGACTGTGTCTACAGAAAAACATAACGATCCGTGTTCAAAGCCAATTAAAATTCAGTCAGTGGAAGCGGGGGAACACGTGAGGACAGATTTAATTGTGATACACACAGTTTGTATTGGACGAAATTAAAGATGGATATTGTTACTACAACTACAACTCTTATGACTCAATAGTGTGTGTGTACTTGTGTGTGTTACTTAAACTTGAACAATTAAATGACACAAAAAGGAATTTCGGCATAAAACAGTCATCATTATTTTAATTTTTTAATTTTAGACAGTTTTAATATTGTGTCTTTATCTTATTTAGTTTATAACTGTATTTATATTATTGATTGAGTTGTTATTTAGTTTGTACACGTTTTTGATACAAAAGTTAGAATTACATTTTTAAAAATTTAATTTACGACTGTTCCCATTTTTTCGAGTTGTTTTCAACGTTTTACAATTTTGTACGTATTATTTGATTATAATTTAAATACACAAATTAGTCAATCATGGACAACAAAGGGTTTGAGGACCAGGGTGACAACGAGACAGGTAAGAGACAGAATAAGCACATTCGTATCGTACAGTGAGAAATGTACTGATTGTTAATTAGTGACGTTCTATTTTAAAATCAGAGTTGATGAATGTTCAAAATGTGTCGAGTGTGTCCAAGGACCTTCTGGATGACCCCATCCCAGTCAAAATTAAATTCACAAATGTACCCCTTCATGATCCAGAGGATGCCAAGTTAAAGGATGGAACTGTCCACATGAAAAGACAAATTGGACTCATTGGAGGTAACGTCATTCTCCTCTTCTCTTTCTAATTTTAATACAACTTTCACTCACACAATCATCTTTAATTAATTTTCTTTGTTTATCGTAGGGATTTCTATGATAGTTGGCACAATGATTGGTAATGGGAACATTGTAATTACATATGCAAATATTTTTTACAACTATTTTGCAAAAATACAGAGGACAACAAGTTTATTAATAAAATTTTACGTGTAAAATTCTAGGGTCCGGAATCTTTATATCGCCAACTGGACTTCTAAAAAGAACTGACTCAGTGGCCACTAGTTTGGTAATTTTTGCAAAAAACGTTCAATAGTAAAATATGGGTGAGCAACAAAGAAAAAACGGTCTAATTGTTGCTTTTGCGATTTGTTGTAGGTTGTATGGGCTGCTTGCGGTCTCCTCACTACTTTCAGTTAGTTTATTTAATTATCCAGTCAATTTTAATTACTCGATTGAGAAAATAAATTTTGATTCGTAATTTCAAAATATTCTTCATGTTCCATTTTAGCTGCCCTTACATATTGCGAATTAGGGACAGGTAAGGTATTGACCAAAAAAATTCATATGTAATTTTGGCACAAAATCCGCACAGAAATATTTCAAATTAATATTCACATTTTTTAATTATTTTTTACAGTTGTTCCTCGCTCAGGTGGAGAACACGCTTACTACATGGCAGCGTTAGTTCATCATGCAATTAATTAATAAATGTATTTGCTAGTATAAAATTTAAATTCGTGTAAAAAACGATATTTCAGGTTCACCCCATTACATCCATTTTGGGGTGAGTTGCCGGCCTTTCTCTTTGCCTGGATGACAGTCACACTTCTCAAACCATCATCATTAGGTGATCCACAGTTTATTGTATGTACTTGACATGAAGTAAAAATGGGAATGAAGGTACTCGTACTATATCAGATCAAATTAATGTGTCTAGCTTAATTTTGGGTCTCAGCTATAATTAGCATGAGTTTTGGACAGTACGCCATGGAACCCATCCTGAATGCCATGGGAGTGGACAAATCCTGGACTGCCGTCACTAACGGAGAGTACGAATGGGGCAAAAAGATGTTGGCTGTCGTCTGTGCTTGTGAGTTTTCTTCTGTCACTAACAAAATTATCAATTTTTGCTAAATAACCAAATGAATGTTAATTTTTTGTACCCTGTAGCATTCATCGCCTTTGTGAATATACTTAGTGCAAAATTTGCAACGAGGGTACAAATATTTTTCACTGGAGCCAAGATCACGGCCATGGTCATCCTGATCGGAGTCGGAGTTTACAATATATGTATAGGGAAATTTGGGAGTATTCCCACCTCCTACGACGCCAGCAGTGCATCATACGGAGACATTGCAAGTAATAACACTTAAAATTATTCTTAACACAAAAGTTACACACCTTCCGACAACGAACAAAATAAAATATACAGGAGATTTTTAATAGTTTAAATTGTGTTTTGCAGTGGCGTTCTACAGTGGACTTTGGGTAGGAAAAGAAATATAAATTATTTAAGAGTTAATGTACAACGTAAATGACAAACACTCTATTTACCGCAGGCTTACGAAGGCTGGAATAATTTGAACTTTATCACGGAGGAGCTTCTGAATCCAGCCAAGAATTTACCAAAGGCCATCCTTATAGGAATCCCTCTCACAACAGCCTTTTATCTCCTCATCAACCTGGCTTACTTGAGTGCACTCGAAAAAGATGAGTTAATCGGGTCGAATGCCGTGGCCATTGTGAGTCTTTCCTCCTTCTCTCCTCTTGCACCCACAATCGAATCTCTGCTTGTTTACAGTCAATGACCTTTAATGACAGTTATGTACATACATGCAAGAAACAAATAATTGTATTTTCCATCGGGATTTTAGGATGTTGGGGATCAAACACTGGGAGTCATGAAATTTATAATTCCTCTCCTAGTCGCTCTGTCAACGATTGGCTCTGCAAATGGAAGTCAGTTCACAGCAGGACGGTGAGATATTAAAAAAATAAGCGATACCTAGTTAATCATAAATGACCATGAAAATAATTTTATGTATTTGGGACACAGAATTTGTTACGTGGCCAGTCGAGATGGACACCTTGTCGACATATTGTCTTACGTTCATGCTAAAAGACTCACCCCTGCCATTGCCATCATGTTCAATGTAACTTTCACTCTGTAGAAAAATTATTTTCACTTTCATTTTCGTATATACTTAATTGGGATAATTTTTATAAAAATTACAGCTACTCCTAGCCATGTGCATGATAGCAGCCAGTGATATAAATCAGGTAATAATCAGTTTTAACAATTAATGTCTAATGTCTAAAGTTTCAAATAAAAAATTTAAATTACAATGAATTTGATTTTTTTGCATTTCAGCTGATAGATTTTTTCAGGTAATTTCCATTCCACATCTCAAAGCTTATATGGCCCGACTCTTTACAATATCTAATAATGTTCTAAAATTTAATTTTCAGTTTTATTGCATGGATCTTCTATGGCCTGGCCATGATTTGTATGATAGTTTTAAGGAAAACTCATCCAGACATCCCTCGACCTATAAAGGTACACACACACACACAGTAAATATTCCCTGTTTCACAATATTTGACAAGCTTATATGGAATGAATTGAATAAATAATAGATACCACTGGTGGTCCCCGTTGCTGCCCTCCTCATCTCAATATTTTTGGTCATTGCTCCAGTGGTGAATAAACCGAGTATGGAATACTTGTACGTCCTCGCCTTCACAATCCTCGGCGTTCTTCTGTACTATCCATTCGTTTTCAAAAAATACCAGCTAGGATTCATGGGTGAGTTTCCTCCCTTACTTTCCTCATAAATCTTTTATCTGAAATATGCAATCATTTTTTTTATTCATGTTTCAGAAAAATTCACAAGGACAATCCAGCTGTTGACACTAGTTGCCCCTTCCCCTTACAAAGAGGACTAAGTTTTGTGATCTTTCAATAGTCAAATAAAAAATTTCACAAACATTTTTTTTAAACAATTGACTCTGCTCACACTCAAATTCATACTGCATTACATGAGGAATTTTACCACGTCCAATTATAGTAAGAGCACCACAGCACAAATGAGCAAGAAGTTATAAAAGAGATCGTTAACATAGTAAAGAGAAATTAACAAAAGAAAGTCGTATGATCTTAAACCGAAATTAAGATAAAAATATTTTGGTTAGACGGCAGGGGAAATTAAATAATATAAACGGACCGAAATTGCTTTCAACCAAAAAAATTGGCTTCCACTACAAACGACACTCCACACACACACACACTGTTTCTCTTTCCCTCATACATACATTAGGCAAGTGAGAAAGTTCTGAGGATAATGAGTAAAGTAACTTGACTCTCCACCACACACACACAGTCAAGACGCACATCATTGATGGTTAAAATTTGAGGCCAAAAGAAATAGTCGGAACAAAATAGCGGCATTTTTTCCTTCTCTCTCTCTTTCCCTCTATCTCGAAACGGACAATTTGGAGTAGTGCCACATGCATTATTGTGTATGATTCCATAATAATGTGTAGAGACCCCGCTCGTGTGTGTGTTGTGTCTAGCTTTAAGAAAAAGCTCACAAGTAACTGAACGACTGAGCATGACGAGGGAAAGCATGGTACACACACACTCTCTCTCCCTTCCTACACTGTAGTACAAGAGTGACTGTGGGTGTGTGTAGTAATATCCGAAAGGAAAATACGGAAAAGCTTAGCTAAATGCTTGAACGTTTTCCTCCTTTTTCGGGGCAGGATGAAAACCGACTGGAGGGAATCCTCGAGCGCACATTTTAATGGCACGCTTTGACAGAGCACTTCCTTCCAGTTTCTACCTACCTATCCGTCAGCCCAGTCTCTCGTTTTTCTCTGTCTCTCACTCCGTTTTTACACTCTTTGAACAATTTCTCTTTTCCCTTTTTTGCCTTATCCCTACCCCATCCCCCCTTCAAAAAAATTTTCTCACTTCACTCTTTGTACTTTCTCCTCCCTCCTTTCTCTGCTATGAACAAGTGTCTTGTCTGTCCCAGGGTAAAGGGAATTATTATTTTTGTGCATATCATTTTCCCCAACTCCCCATGTACAAAAATAATTTTTCACAAACTCTTCCCCCTCAATAACCGTTGTGTCTCTCCTCCCAACTGACAACAAAGAGAGAGAGAGAGAAGGAAAAAATTTAATTGAGCTTACAACAAAAAGAGTTCACCATGGCTGAACCTCCACCCTCCGCTTCCTTCTCTGTGAGTCAAGGGAGAAAAGGAGAAAGTTGTTTTTTTCACTTTCACACGCTCTGGCTGTGGGTCTTTGCCTTCTCCGTTCTCACCGTCCTCTCCGCGAGTAGTCAGGGAGGTCAGGGAGGGTCAAGGACTAGTTTACACTTGAACAGCTCCACATCACTGTTTCCATTGTTTAATAATTATGTGAATAGCAACAAAATTGGGTTAGTGAATCCAAACGATAACAGTGTTTTTTCTACGAGTTCTACTGCTGCCACAATACCAAGACAGACCTGGACTGACAGGACTGTCTTGTCCAGTTTGTCGACCTCGGACGACCGTGACAGCTCAACTATGTACTCTACAAGTGAGGAATCGTGGTGGTCTTCAATGTTAGTGGATGATTCAGAAATGAGTCTGAGTCGACAGGGTCGAGGGGTGAATGGTGTCAAATTAGCCAAACCACCAAAATACAGGAATAGGAAGAAATTGACAGTCTTGGGACTTTTTGAGTTGACTCGGGGGAGTCATCGAAGACTTGATGGACTCAGTGAAATGTTAGCGGCGAAACTTGCCTTGTCCGACATTAATGAACAGAATATTATCAAGGGGTATGAACTCACCATGTACACCAATGACACAAAGGTAAAATTTCCAATGAATATTTTTTTACAAACCTTTGTAATCTTTGTTCATTTGAGAGGTTTCCCGATCGACGATAAACACATTCATACATAAATACATACATCCAGGGGGCGTTGAAGTCAGCAAAATGTACCGCAATTCAAGATTTAAAAGCCAGTCAGTAACTTTCACGTTTTGTGTTCTTTGACCTGAATTTTCACTCTCTGGCGTGAAAAAATTCGCTGATTCCGAATCTGAACCTATCCTTTGAAAATTT
>WJFB01001898.1:0-24666 GCA_009870185.1 Pygmarrhopalites habei
ATGAGCAGTGATGAATTAGCTCAAAATACCATCATGTCAATCAACTTCTTGGTTTCTCTGTTGAAGAAGCACTGGCAAAATGTACGTTCTCTTCATGTGAAGTCAACAATGGGCCCACCCCAGAGATTGTATTAATTATTTTACCTTGTTACATCAGACGATGGTTGATATATTGATAATGATTTAAATAAAAGTGGTAAAATTGTTAAATACTTATGCGAATTTTGAAAGTACAATGAACTATTTTCCCATTTACTTTTATAGACGATATATAGCGTAGTCATTTGCATACACTTGTCCATATACTGCATACAGTTTGTTATGGGACAAATTCCGCCAAATACGAATACAAAGGCGACCCAAAAAATTTGCAGGTCAACTCGTGCAGTTTTGATCGCTAAAATCATGGTCAACCCTCAGTGTAGTCCTCTTGTACACGGGTGAGACGAGTATCGTTAATCTGACGATGGAGGTAAAAATTAATTTTAGTTTTCTAAATATTTGTACTGTTAGTTTAATCCCTTTTCTTTGGAACGGTGCTAAGAGCTTTGAATTTTTCACTTTTTCTGACAAAAATTCCTTTTTTTGTCATGTTCTAATGATAATTTTGATTCATTTCAGTTTGACATTATCCGCTGTTTCAAAATGCATAATGGAAAATATGAGTTATTGAGACAGCAATATTCGTCGTCGACTTTTTGTGCTTGACCATTAAACTACTCCTCTGTCAAAGTAAAGAATCCGTAAAGGAAATTTTTTCTTTAAAATGCCCAAGGGTCGTAAAGGTAGGGAAGAGAAAAAAAAGGTCAACAACCGATTCGGGAGAAGAGGAAGAGAGAGTAGTGAGGACAGAAATTCGGTAAACACCATCAAAAGGGCATTAAGATCAACGACAACCCACACTTGTAAATCTTGCAACAAGCAATTTGACAGTAAGTAAATATTTGACGATAATTTATTATGATTAGTGACATGGTAAACTTTGTTAATTACTACACTTTATCTTTATTGCCCGTTCGATTAAAATTCTTCTGAGTTTAATTTAGGTTTCACCGTACAATATGTAATTTTTATTGTTGTTTTATTTTTTTTTGAGGTCCCGAAGCAGTTAATCGACACTCCCGTGCTTGTAGATCTGCCAAAAATCGTAGTCTAAAAGAAATTGACGAGTCTTCTTCTTCCTCACCGTCATCATCTGAATCAGAAGGGTCTTCCTCATCTTCATCCTTTGAAATAGTTCCTGTAGGAGTCAAACGACCGCGAGGAAGACCTCCAAAAAATAAAAATAACGAGTCTATCTCCAAAACTAATGTCAAAGATAATAATAAGGAACCATCAGAATCTTCAGTCAAAAAATCATCACTCAGTAATAGCAAGAAAAGTAAGAAAACTAGTAGGACTAGTAGGAGTAGTAGTGAAGAGAGTACAGAGATTATTATTAAACCATCAAAATCTGAAATTTCAAAGCCACCCACAAAGACGACGACAACAACGACTAAATCCAAAAAGAAAGTTGAGAAAGGAGAAGACAAAAACATTACAACAACAACAACAGGAAAAGGAAATGAAAATCCACTCACTTGTGAGAAATGTAAACTGACTTATAGAACAGAGTCTGGATTTTACAATCATATTTCCACATGTCTCCCCTACTTTGGTACTAGTTCAGATGATGAGAAAAATGTAGAGTCAGAAGAAGAGGAAGTAACCAAGGAAGACACCAAGCCACCACAACGTAGACCTGGTTATGAAGAAAATGTGATTTTCTCTGACGAAGAGGATGTCGAGCCTAATGAAAAGAAAGTGTTACAACCACCCATGAAAGAGTCTAAACATAATGTTTTCAAACATTCTGAGAAACAAAGCACACCCAAAAATGTTTTCACTTATAATGTTTGGCAACCAGCAATTGATAATATTTTAAAATCTGATGTTACCGAAAATCCCAACAACAATTCAATGACTAGTAATAATAGCAGTACTAAAGTAGTATCCAAAAAGCCTTCAAAGAGAGATTGTCCCACGTCAATTCCAACTAATGGACCTCCACCCGCAAAACAACCAAATCAATTTGTAGCATCTGTAGAAAGATTTTTTTCCCAGTCATCTTCAACTATCAAGAATGAGTCTGGGAACTCTTCCTCCACGTCTAATAATACCACTTCCAGTTCAAAATCAACTACAACAAAAATCAAAAAGAAAATGACATCCTCTTCAAGTCAAATCTCTAGCGATAAGGCCAATCACTTTGTTCCAGAACGATCCTCTAAAATTACTAATAGTGTGGGTTCACAAAGTGAGTCTGAATCTCATCCACATTATTTTCCACAGAAAAAAATACAACAACAATCCTCGTCATCATCTAGTAGTAAATCCAAGGATGCTACTATTTCTCATATTCATACTAGTATTGGAGGAGCAACAGGTTTGCCAGACTATTCTCATCAAATGTTTGGTGACAGTCGTTACCGACCCAATGGTCAACATCACCACCACCAGCCTCCTCCTCCTATTGTACAAGACACTAAAGTTGCTCCAGGAATATTTTCACCTCATCATCATCAACCGATGGCCAGTCAACTAAATGCCAACTCTTCATTACTTAATTCAACCAGTTCTTCCATCCCAAATCCTAGTGGGCTTATCTTGGGAGAAAGTAGTTTACACTCTCGTTCTTCCTCTCAATTTTCTCCTAATGTTAATTCTAATCAACTTCTTTTACCACATCCTCCTCTTTCTTCTCCTTTGTCTTATCCTCTATCTCCTTCAGGATATAGATCCGACTCTTCATTCAGTCCAAGTTACAGTGGTCTTCTCAATGCTACCCCCATTCCCCAAACATCGTTACCCCCACCAATCCTGTCACCATCATCGTCTCAGTCCCTTCAGTCTCCAGTAAAAAGTGTCCAGGGAAACTATGAACCGGAAACAATCACTATGCAGGATGCTAGTGGACAAATTATGAGGATTCAAGTACCGTCCATGAGTCAACAACTTCATATTCAACCAGCCCATCCTCCACAACCTCTAGCATCTTTACCTTTGACATCACCTCTTCTGAGTCATCATCCCACCCAGGAAATACACCAACAACAAGTGTCTGCACAACTTCTTATGGCTCAACAACAGCATTTAAATTTTAGTTACCTTCAACCCCCACAACAACAACAACACCATCAACTTCATTATTCTCAACAACATGACTTGGATATTCAAAACATGATTTTTCAACAGCATCAACAACAGCAACAACAATTTTTTGCTGCTCACATGAAGCAACAACAATTCCTGGAGGCTCAACTCAAGGAACAACATTTACAACATGAGCTACAGCAACATTCTCTTCATCAATATTTAATCAAACAAGGGCTGGCCCAACATCAACAACAATTGTCTTCCACGAATGTCATGATTAATACTCCAACCCAAGACACTACCCAATGGTATAGTATTCCAAATCAAAGCGGTATTAGTTCACATTTATCTGGAGGACCCCTTCATCATCATCAGCAACAACAACAACAAACTTTTATTCATAATAATGCATCCACTACTACTTCCTCCTATGTTTTACTGCAAAATGGTCTCAACTTTGCCCTTCCTCCTACACTTCCCTCACCACGTCAACAACAGCATGATTTACTCGCAGCAGTCCAACAACAACAACAACATCAATTACACAACAATCCTTTACTTCATCACAGTCAGGGACTGTACGGTGGTGCTCAAGTTAGTCCTAGTTACAGACTCTCACTCAAAACCCCTCAATTTCCCACAAGTCATCTTCCACCTGAGACTTTGTACACACTTCCCCACAAATCTACATCCTCCTCATCTTCATGTACCCTCAAGACAGCAGCAGCAGCCACAACAACATCAAAAAGTCTAGCTAAGGAAAAAATTACTACGTCCAAGTCATCCACATCTCAAGCACAAGCTTGTCCCTGTACCCTGTGTATCCAGAAGGCTAGTAGTAGGGGAACTGGGACACCAACCATTGGAAAAAGTAAAAGTCCTTCGTCTGTTGCTGAGTCCTCAGTCAAACATATAACGAAAAATAAAGTTCAACAACAATTCAGTGCCCCAGTTTGGAACGCCAATCCCCCTGTCACATCAACAAATGAAAAGTCTCACAGTTCTTCAACTGGGAAAAGTAGTAGTAAGAAACATCATCATCATCATCGGAATCGAATTGGTCCAACCACATCTTTTCAAAAAATTCTACCTGCTATCCCCCCTACATCATCATCTTCCTCCTCCACTTCCTCTAATTCAATGATGATGGGTTTGCCAAATGCCTTCAATCCTCTAGGTGCCACAAATTCTGAACATTATAACAATACTGGACAAGTGAATCAGAGTGTGATGTCGACAACGGCCAATGTTGCTGTGGTTCGACCCTTGGAAAACCCCTTACAGAAATTGTCTGCTCAAATATCACAACTTGGAACAGAAAAAATTGTGGGGATCCCACTCGTCTCCTATCCAGACTCGGGTGGAGGAGGACTGGACAAACCCTATAACACTGACTCGCAAAGTGCTGTTGAGAAAGACTATCATCATCATACGAACAAGAATAATAACAAGATTTCGTCAGACAGTTCGTATGGTCAAAGAAACTCTTCCCCAAATCACTCCCATGGTCCTCCATCCAAGCACACTAAAAGAAAGTCTAGCCAATCAAATGATAAAAAATTCTCCTCAGATCCTCCTGTCAAACGACGAAGGAGTTCAAAAGTAAAATCAGTGGGAACTCAACAAGATAGTAAAAAGAAGATTACGACAAATCAAGGAACATCCATCAAGGTCACACTGAAAAGGAAGGAAGGCCTCGACTCTTATTCTATAAGGGATATCAAAGACGCCAGTCCGTCTGATGAAGGGACTTATATGCGAAGTTTGAAGATCAAGGCGAAAATTACGAGTGGAGAACTAGCAGGATCTTCCACAGACGTAGTCGTTGTTCCTTTAATCCACACTGTGCCCGTCCCTCTCGATTCCGAAAGTAATAGAACCATTCCCGAGTGTGACGAAGAAGAGGAAGTTTCTATTCCTGATGTCAAGACTACTCCAGCCATCACAACAGAATCAAAGGACGAAGAGAAAGAGGACAACACGGTTGGAACGGAAAACAAGGCAGTCGAATTACAAGTCCCTCCACCCTTGAAGAAGGTGAGATTGGATTGATACTGGATACGCATTTTCATAAACAAATTAACTAAAATTTCTTATTATTCTTTGCAGACTCATCGAGTTGTGATTTTATATGAAGTTAAGACGGGACAAAGTGTCCTTTTCCGAGTGAGTTCAATCACTTAATTATTACTCAATGTATATACTGTGAAAGTCGTTAGTATTTCATGATTTTATTGTTTTTTTATTTTTTTTATAGTCATCATGTGTTCGTGCCGTCTGGAGTCACATATTTGAAAATGTACAAGGACAACGTTCTAAACTCTATCAAAGTTTGCCACCTTTAGCCTATCCGCAACAACTCTTGTCACTTCCAGGTTAGTCTCTTCAGTTAATTCGTTTCCTACAAGTGTTATGAATAATTTACCAACTGAATTACTGTGATTGTACATTATAGGTAGGAGACCTGATGTGACAGCATGCCCCACATTTCACACGTCAGAGACAACACATCGTGCTGTCAAATTTCTTTTGCAAAATTTACCTGGTCCTGGAACAACAAAGACGAAGGCAAAATCGAAGAAGAAACAACAATTGTCCTTAGAATCAGTGACAGAGGAAGGTGTAGTGCCAGCGTCCTTGGAACCAGAGTGTGCTCGAGGGATCGGTTTCGCTGAGAGGAAACCTTTTGACATGTTTGGTTGGCTTGCCTCCAAGCATCGGACTCTGCCAACATTAGAAAGGTCATTGGATGGCCCCAAAGCTGAACTCCCTATTGCTATGCGATACAGGACACTGAGAGAAAAATCACCTTGTTTATTAAACGTTTTTTACTCCACTATTCATGGAAGAGGTCTTTTTACTCGTCGAGATATTCCGGAAGGAGAAATTATTATAGAATATGCTGGAGAGGTATGTAAAATTGTCTTCAAAAGCGTCCTTACATATTTACTTGATAATATATTAATGAATTATTGTCATTTTCCCTTTGTAGGTCATCCGTTCTATACTTTGTGACTTTCGCGAAAAGTATTACGAGTCTAAAGGTAGGAATTGTTTTAATCAGAGAAACTTGAGCTGCCATACATAATGAAATACAAATTTTTGTGTTCATTGCAGCTTTGATTCCATTTCACGGCATTTTTAGATTTGATATTAACTTAATTTTGTTTTTTAACTGTTTTTTCAAAAAGGCTATGGCTGTTACATGTTTAAAATTGACGATGAAGAGGTGGTTGACTCTACTCTGAGGGGGAATGCTGCCCGATTCATTAATCATTCGTGTGATGTAAGTTCTTTTAAATTAATCAAATTTGAATATTGTTCTTGTATACATCATTTACAAGAAATGTATGAAAAGTTGTATGTAAATTAATACAATGTGATTTTGTCTGTAATAGCCCAACTGCAAATCGAAGGTAGTTGAGATAATGGGGAAGAAGAGGATTTTGATATTTTCACTGAGGAAGATTGTGGGAGGAGAAGAACTAACGTATGATTACAAGTTTGCGAAAGAAGACAAAGACAAAAAAATTCCTTGTACCTGCGGAACAAAGCGATGCAGAAAATTTTTAAACTGATTGCTGTTCAATCCTCAAGTTTTCATCTGATACATATATACTAGTATATATGATTTTTTTTAGTTTTCGATTTTTATGAATGCTCTAGTTATGAGTGTAAAAGTAATGATATTTGTTAATCTGTAAAAATAATTTGTACGGAAACAAATTATGCTTATGGTAAACATTGTGCTCGTTAAGCATTTAATGAAGAGGCTTTCAAATTTTCTATGATACATGCTGCTCAAAGTACAAATTTACGCATTAATAACGTACAGCAAAGTCAACATTTGTGTGTTAAGGTAAACAAATATTACAAATTAGTAATAATATTAGAGTGAACGCAAGTAACTAAGTCTCGTTTTTAGAGTTATACATACGAAAAGGGTATTCTTCAAGGGGGTCACATGTACATTACAAACATTAAGTAATTGACATCACTGCCAAACAAAATCCCCTGAACCCTTTTCAATTAATTGATTTACTTGTGGTACAATAGCAAGTTGCTAAGTTGTAGTTAAAAATAGCCATATTGAAGATACACTAGAAATCAGAGCAGCAGCAATAATTATATGCATTATTAGTTATTGAAAATTTTTGACCATACATACATAATACTTAGAATATTTTTTTGTATATGACTAAACGTAATTATTTATAGTTACTTTAGTTGGATGATTTGACAGAGATTACTTTTTTCCTGCCTTACCTGCATTTTTTGTTCTTTATACAGACGGATAGCTTTTACTTTGTATGTACCTTGAAAAAATTGAAAGCTAGTGGGTATAACTTAATATCATTATTATATTGTAGAAGGCATTTATTTTAGTAACAATTAAGATTTGAGGGTGCATCAACACAGCAGCTTACATTTATTTTATAAATAACCTTATTAGCTAGTGACAAAATGCATTTTATGAGAAGAAATGTGATTCTTGTTTGGTGGGTTCATCGTTGTGTATTATTTTCGTCTTTATATTCAACAAAATATGTTAGTTCTAACTGTAACTTCTTACATTACTAATATGGCCAGTTCCGTACAGTGAAGATTCAAATTGAATAATATAATATATGCTACCCATAGGTATAGAATTGGAAAGGGTCAGGAATGAAATCTGATTCTAGGGATTAACAAGATACGAGAGAACGGTGTGATTTTATTTATATATATCTTATATAACATTTAGTTGTCAATTTTTATATTACTACTACTTATTACTAATAATTGAAATGCGGCGACACGAGAAAATTTTATTTATATAGTTTGGTAATTCGTGTTAGTGTAGTAATGATACATTACTTATACATCTTACAAATTCGTATAGATTAACCTGCGGAATCTTTATCCTCAGTGTAATATGGAGTATTTTGTTAGTTCTTTACAAAACATAATATATTATAACACGAGAGTACAAAAAAAGCAAAAGTTATAATAATTGTCAAATTTTATAAAGAATATGAGGATGAAATTTATGAGTAAAATACCAATTGGAACTACAACAAAAAAAATCATATTTGGAACGAAACTACATCTCTAATCAAATCATTTATTTGGCAAGGGAAAGTACTTACTTGGGGGAGGGGGGGGGGGGGGCATTCACCCGGGCACGTACATAAATCCGAATTTCGGTGTTCATCGGCCTGATTAAGTTGCCCGGGAGGGAGCAAAACTTGAATCTTCCTGGGACTCAATCAAGGCGCTGCAGAGGCAGTGCAGATATATAATCAGGCAATAAAAATGTGATCATCAATACTGAATCTCGGTGAAAGTTAATACTACAGGAAGTTGCCTTTTGGGTGTCCATGATCCTGGCTCTTTGACTCCATTGACTTGTCCCACGCACAGACACACTTGTCATTTTCTTTGTGATCCCTCGACCAGCCTGTTTCCGGTATTTCTCATCCCAAAATAATAATAGCATTCAAATAATTGCCCATACCAACCTGTCTCTGTCCATAAACAGGAACGACTATTCGCATACTGACAAGGTTGGCACTGGCAACTTGCCAGTGGCATCCTCATACGTTCTCTCAAAAGTATCCCAAACATTTTATTTGTAATCGTGAAATACAATTACGTGCATTGGAGAAACACATGGCTGGCTGGAGAAAGGTGAAAAAGTGAAAATTATGGAATGCAAGAAGGTAAGTCATTTTATTTGAAAATGAATTTAAATTTTATATTTGTTGTTCAACTGTACTTAAGTGCATAAACGAACTTATTCCCAGCGATCATCTTGTTATAGAGGTAAAAGCGCATTTCGTAAATTGGGACATGTCAATCTCAGCCTGAGATTCTCAGGATTGTACAACAATGAGTGCAAATGAGTTGTCCACTTGTGCATTTTTGCTATTCTCCAAAAGAAAAGGAGAAGGAGAACAAATAATTTACATGATACTGACAATGTGGACCCTTCAAAAGATTTGAGAATTTCTCCAGTATAGGTGGAAGTTGTTTTTTTAGCTATATGTATTATGTAAAGAGTCAGAGGATTTATAAAAGAGTTAGAAAGTTTAGAGGTTGAAATTGTACTCGGAATAAATAGATGAACATTGTGTGTAATGTGTTGACTCCACACATTTTAGACCACAAATTACAATTAAAGTTTTTACTGTTAGGGCCACAGCCGATTAATTTCACTTGTCAACCTTTTTTTTAACTTTATTATTGGTGGAGGATGCACTGCCTACAAGAGTAACGGATATTGTCTTGGATTTCTTGACGGATGCTGGAAGGGGATGATGATGAGGTCGACTAGATGCTGTTGTTGCGAGGGGAGTCGTCGACTCCTTGGCGACGGTCGGTTGAGAGGGGGGAATGTCCGGGGAGAACATGAGGAGTTGAGTTGGTCGTATATTCCTCAGACATGTGGAGCCCATCTATAGAATTGAATAATATAGATAATTATCTGTGTTCAACTCTTGGAGGTAGAATTAATTAGGTATGTATGTAAGTAGTTACTTTAGCTCGGAGTTGTTTGGCAATTTTCTCAAAAGCAAGTTCAATGTGAGTTGGATGAGCAGTCATTGAGATTGACCCAACTTTCCAATTGATCACTTCCAAACTGTGTGGGTCATGTGTGATGATCCCACCGATTTTCACTTCCAGTACAAAATGTCCACCTACAAAAATCCATCCATGAATTACTATTATAAATATTTAGAAAAAATTATGCACAAGGGTGAAAGTCAATTATTACTTTCAGTGTAACATTTGTGAAAGTCGGCAATCAAGTCAACTAGACGAGTGTAGGCCGCAGGTTTATCCTGTAAACCGGGATCCCGACTGATACCGAGTGCTCCAAACAGTCCATACAAATAGACACCCAGGACTACGTGTTTGTATTCTTTCCCCTTGAACTCTGACCTATTGTACATGGAGGGACGATTTATTGGATAAGACACAGTAAAATAATTTATGAAGCTAATATTGCAGGATAAATTATAATTTTACTTGAAGTTGATAGGAAATCTCCTTCATTCCAGAAAGTCATCATGATTAAGCAGTTAATTTGTATTCAAACAGAGACAAATTAGAACATGTCCAATCCAAGTGACACAAAATACAGAATGCAGTTAGCACTTTTAAATTGGCTTGTTTTGTACTCACTCGATATGATTGCTACAATTTGTAAAATGAATAGCCATGACAAGAGCATGAAGACATTTAATTGGTTCACCAGCCTTTATCAAGGCACGGGCAGTCTCAACTTGATGCTTGATCGACATGTTAGTATTGACCCGAATCTTGGGTTCTCCTTGTCGGTGATACCTGCCAAAAAAATCCAGAGAAGTGTAATCCTCCTAATCCAATTATTAATGAGAAGGGCAGACGGGATGAGATAAAAAATGCGTACCCAAGTTGGTTAAAATACTGTTGAATACGATTGAGGTAAATGTTGAGGTCCATGACGTTTGGAGATCGGGGAAGAATATTGGGTGCAGGGACTTTCACTGGGATTGGTCCACCCGAATGACTCACAGCCTGTCATCAGAAGGGCAAAACTATTACTAATTATTTTATTATTATTATCATTATTATTCCCTGATTATCCTACCCCCAACTCATTCTCCTCCTTCCTTGTACTTTTCCCATCTCTAGTCTCCACATTCTCATGTGGCGGGTGAATGTCAAGGCCTGACTCGTAATTGTTATTCTTTGACTTGAGACATTTTTTCTCCAATTCATTCTCCTCAAAATTGTTGATATTATTAAAACTATTTAAATTTGTCGTTCCTGTCCCCGATTTATTAGTCAAGGAGGAGTAAAAGGAGTCATTTTTCTCCGACACTTGAACTTTCTCTGGACCACTTGAACTCTCACTACTACTCCCCCTTTCATCGATATCTATCTCACTCTCACTTTCACTCCCACTACTCCCCCCACAAGGAACAACCAGGGTGTTCCCATCATTCTCATTCACTACTTTGAACCTCACAAAAATCCCGTCACAACTCCGACTAAAATTCCGAGAATCCTCGTTCCTAATCTCCAGGATGAAAACCATTTTGAACTTTGTCACTTTGAACTTTGTCTCTTTAGAAATATTTTTGTCTCTTTAAAAAAAACTCAACAACAACTGATGATTACTGTGTACAACTGAAGATTACAGGGAGTGACACATTGTCTCTCTTCTATGTCATGTCTTCTCCACTCTCACTCTCCAGACAGACTGACACCAAAGAGAGAGGAGGACATCGGAAAGGGTGAGAACGCGTGTGTGTAGGGGTCTTGTAGAAAACAAAGAAATCTTATCATTAACCCACACGCTCCTCTCTCTCTTCTATATTTACTTAACAATGACAATAGTCATCATGATCTCTTCTACTCTTTTTCCGTATTCCCTGTAGGATCACACACACACAGAAACTGATATCTTGGCAGTGAAAAGAACGTAGAATAAAAAAGTACAGTTTTTTTTCTCCTCTTCCTCCTCTCCTCTAAATGAAAGAAGAAAACAAAAACCTACACCACTATCACAGCCCTTGTTTTCACTTCACTTTTTTTCTCCATCCAATACACACTCTAAATTTGGATCCACACACTCTCTCTCTTCATGTCTTCTCATAAAAAGTGTGTAAGAAAAGTTGTTCCTCCTATTTTTTTCTCTTGTATTTTTGGCAGGAGTTAGTCATAGGCAGTCCATCAACATGTCCATTATTTCAGAGAGAGTTCAGACAGAGAAATGTAATATTATTCAAATTTCCTCAAACTTCCACATGCTACACAGGTACACACAAACAACATCAAGAAAAAGACAAGAGTAGAAAGAGTGATGATCCTATTTCTCTCTCTCTCCTGTCTTTTGTACACTGGGAAAGATGAACTGAATAATGAATAAAATTAACTAGTCCATTTTCTCTTGTCTATTACACAATCTACTGGTACAAACAAAATAGACTGCACTTCAATCAAGTTTCCCCGTTGACTGACTGACTACACTACGACTACACACAGTCTACATTTCTGTGTAGCCTGGGCTGTGTGTGTTGTGTGTGTGTGAGGGAGAGAAATGTCAGAGAACAAAGTGAGGACCGTTGTATCGCATTGGATTTGGACACCCACCCACCTACCTTACAACTTTCAGACCATGTATTTTAGTCACCTTTTATCCATCGTAGTATTAGTAATACTGGGAGCTCCAAGTATTCTACCTTTATTCTCCCAGTTTGTTGTGTAGACTGCCAAAAAAAAGTTTTTTGCCATTTACCATTTTACTCCCGTTAGTGTGTACTCAGACTAGACTCTTTCATATCACAATTTCCATTCCATGCGTACTTGAAACAATTTTACTTTTGTCTCCTGCCCTCTCTGGACTCTGTGAATATACGTGTGTGTGTGAACGCACACTCATATTTTGTAGATGAGAAAAATGACCTCCTTAAACATACACAACCACAACCACCTATCACTCTCACTCATTTTATACCTTTCGAGCTTGGATCTATTAATTTATCATTCTCTAGTCCATTATATTGTAGCCTACACACACGGCGGCGGTCAAATTACAGAATAAATATCCGTATGTAGTTCAAACCATCCCCCATGATCCTTTCTCCTTTACAATCAGACACAATTTTTCTGTCATATTACACTTCATTGTCTGACTTGTGTAGGCATGTCCTCACAATATGTATATACGGAATGAAAGGAATCACGATGGCAGGATGATTTTTGATTATTATTCAATTTGAACGAAAAGTAGATGGGGGCGTCTTTGTTCATAATATTTCTTCCCTTTTTTGTACACCTTAATAGGTCTTCGCCCTTTTTACTTAAATCCAAGTATCATTAGCACAGGTACATTATATCTTGACTCTTCTCTCTCTCTCTTAAATATCACTCAATTGCTAATGGAGGAAGAATTATGTATTCTCATCCTTTTGCGTCATTTTCCTGTTTTTCTTTTTTGCAGATCTTATTTATAATTAAGGTAAAGGTGTGGGTGGCTGGTTTTAATTTTTTACAACAATGAAAATCCTTTCCCTTTCCCTTCTTAAAGTAGTATAATAATTTTCACATCATTTTCAAGTTTTAAATAAACTTGTCGAGTCTTTTCAACTGTCCTTTAGAAAGAGAGAACAAATTGGTATTGACTTGGAAGGATTTTATTGTGAGTGGGAGTCGTTTGTTCCATGTACAGTATATAAGCACAAGTAAAATGTACCAGAATTCACCTTCGATCAAAGAAAAGACCTTTACGTACAAATTACCTCGTAACTTTTCCCCTTCTTCCCCACAACTTGACGAGGGGATTTGACAAGGTGAAGAGTGAGAGTGTGTTGAAAGTGAAAATTGAAGTAATTTAGGGGCCACAGTCCTCAGGGAAAGAATGGAATGGAGTGGGAATAATAATTATACGACTCAGTTTACCTTGTCGGCAGTCTTGTTATTTCTCAAAAGTAGTCTTGTCTCAAAATATCATGGGGTGTAATTTGTGAGTGACGATGGTGTAATAGTCTCGAATTGGACCCTCGTCGTCGTAATGTAGAAAAAGTTTGCCAACTTGAACCTCACATAAAAATCAGCTGAGACTGTAATACAGTAGTTAGGTATTTAATCTCTGGAAATCTATTCGGAGCAGGGGTGAGCGATCCAAGATTTCCCCTTTGAAGGCCATTTATCCAAATATTACAACTCTCTCTCCCACACACAAAATAAATTACTAATGAAATCTAACGTAACTCATGCATGACCACTTACTAATTAAACTATTTGGGTCAGACACACACAGACACACAGTTCAGAGGAAATACAATACAGTCACCGTATCCTTGCACATTAGTCCTTTCCCCCTCTCCTGCTCAACTACTCATTAACTCACAAAAAAAGTCAAATCTCTCTCTCACACACACACACTGCGGCGGTGTTTGTTTGATGATATTATAATGTGAAAAAAATACACAGGTTTTTTTAATTGGAAAAGTCCTGACCATAGTTTGATGTTAAATTTGTGAAGTTAGTGTGGATTCGCTAATGGCTGTCCAATTAGCTCAAACTATATTTAGTGTAAACTGTGCAATCTGTGTGCTGAATTAATGAGAAACAATTTGGATGAGAATGTAAGGAGTTTAAAAAAGGAGAAGAACAACAACAACAAGTTTTAGCTGGATCTCATTTGTCTGTAGAGAATTCACCCCAACAAAGTGGAGACGAAGACTGACGAACGTTGGTGTTGGGATGGAAAGGAAATGAGGGATGAATTTTGACAATACATTTACACAGGTAGATATTTGACAGGTAATGGAATGTGAAGGAAGTCACTCCCTCACTCACCCTCTCCATGTCAAGTCAAATTTGTTATTTATCCAGTGTAGGATGGATGGAAAGGGGGAACACAGTTTGTTTTAGTCTAATCCTCCTGTGTTGTACATGGCAATCAATAGTAATAAAAAATATGTAGTGTAACACGATTTCCTCTCTAGGATTTTCTCTCTCTCTCTCAAGTCAGGATTTTTTGGAAACCTATCATCTCATTCATCTCCATCCATTCTATTTTTGTAACAAAATCACATTTTTTGACGAATACTTTACACTGCTGAGTTGTTCAATTTTTTGAAAGGTCTGCATGGGTTGAGGTCTTTCATGAATAATTCTCAATAATAATAATGTTGATATTAATTATTGTGAGACTTATAAAATCTTGACAGTACAGTACATATGCCCACGTGTCCCTTCACCAACTTCATAATAAAAGAGTAGAGAGAGAGAGAGAGAGAGAGAGGAAATTCCACTTTCATGTCTTCTTTGAAGTTCTCTCTCCCTCTCCAGTTTCCAGTGAAAGTAAAAGTGGAACAAACGACCTCACATTATTTCTAGTGCATGACAATCAAAACTAAAATTAGGGTGGAAATTCTCTCGAAATAATACATAATAATAAATAAGGAAAAAAATTTTTGTGTGTCCATTCCCATTGCCTCAATCAACTAATTGCCAGTCTCTGAATAATAATTGTAACAATCGATCGTGTTTCTGGCGTACCGTCAGTAACCCGTCATTTTGTAGGGGTCCGTAACAATATGTTGTTGTAGTGTTTGTGGGATATCATTATTATTTCGTGTCAAGAAATTTTTTTGGGAAAGGAAAGGTGAAACAAAAATCGATTACATTCACATCCTCATGTGTAGCTGAGTGAGTAGTTACACACACACACACACATCCAAGCATTAACAACTTTCAATTTACTTTTTCCGGTCAAATGAACCCTGACAACTGAGAGTACAGTAAACTATTCTGGATTCTTGAGTCATTTGAATGGATCCAACAAGGCGAGGCTTTTTTTCCTTCATCGGTACACTATCAAATGACAATTCCTCAACTACACACACCCGATTGTGCCCAGTGTGGAACTTAATCACAAATCTGAAGGTATAAATACAGTAGAGAATGTACAGGACATAAAATGAAAGTGGATCCACATGTCAAACTCCAACTCCACTCTGGATAAAAATACGAGAGGGAAAAAAAGAAAAAGTGCTGACGGTTGTATCATCAATTTGCCCACATTTCTCCCCTCTCTCTCTCTGTTCATTTATCTGAATATATGTTGGGATGGCGTGTGTCAGGGTTGAGTCTCAACTTTCCTTCAAAGTAAGTTCGAAGGAGAAGGATAAATAATCAAATGTACGATATCTACATGCAGTTGCAACTCTGACGCCTACCTTATCTGACTGTCCACATTTTTAAAATGTTGTCCAGAAGCAGAAAAAACGTTTGGAGAAAGAGGGAAATCAGGAGAAAGATAGTCAGGGCAGGGGAGGGAAGGGTCATTCAGTTGATTGATTCAAGAAAAGGAAGTTAGATCAATATTTTGTCTATTTATCATTTTACCATGGACAAAATATAAACATCAACCTTCCCCCTTTCCTTCCTCAGGATGAATGTACTCATTCCTAGGGTATTCCTCTGTGTACTCTGGACACGAAGAGAGAGAGAGAGAGACTGGGTGTGGATAATAATGCAAGAGAAATCGATAAATGTCAATTAAATAAACTTTTTTACCCCTTTCCCCCACCACTCTTTCCTCTCCTGAAATTGCTGATACTTAAAATGCGTAGACCCATGCCATGCATGTGTACCTCATGTATGTAGATTACTTTTAAAAATTTTGTTACATGTTTTGTATCGTCGTGTGTGTGTGGAAGGTGAAAGTTAGGGGGGCACGCAACGACTTTTTCCGGGTTCCAGGACTATGGTACCGGAGAAGGAGGGATTCTCTAATTATCTGACAGCTGTAACTACACTGCACGTCCAACTCGTGCCTCACAGGGTCGTAGTACACAAAAAGTGAAAGGGAAAGTGGATTGAATTTTGACAAGAGGAGGAGGCAAATAAGGAATTGATTTTTCCTTTCAAATTTTAAAAATTGAAAAAAATAACCAAGTAAAAAGTAAAAGGAAGAGGAAAGAAAAGTCTCACATTGTGAAGGGCAGTTGCAAGGGAACCCAAGGATGGTTGTCGACTGGTCCCTTTGACCGTGGCAGACTTTCTGACCCCAGTAGTCTTTGTCTTGGATTTAGTCCGTACGACTTTACTCTTACTTTTCTTACTCTTCCCCGACTTTTTCGTGGTGGTTGTGGTGGTGGTCGGAGAAAGATTTTCTGTAGACTGGGACTCTGTGACGAGTTCATCAACTCTGTCCATATCCTGAGCTTCTTTGAATTCCTTCTCTTTGGCACTACCAATTTATTTAGAATTGTCATGAGACTAGGACCAATACACAAAAATATGAGAAAAATGAAAAGGTTTACCTTTTAATAATATTTGCTACAGCTGCAGCCACAGCTGAAGAGTAGTCCTCTACATTGGTCGAATGGCCTCCAATCACCGTCCCACTATTTAGGACTAGAGTGATGGGTGAGTCTGACATTGTGTGTGTGTGTGTGTGTGTGTGTGTGTGTTACCCGGTGATTGATGATGATGCGGGGGAGTGACTCCGAATTAATTCATATGAATGAAAGTAGTCCTTTGGTTTTGAGTCGACAATCCTTCCGGTCAAGAGTTAAAGTCAGCTCACAATTTGTTTAGCATTACTTTTGGGGGATGAGATAAATTCATAATCTATTAATATTATTATTATGATTGTGCGCGAACCATGTCTTCCTATTTATGAATCCATTTCTCTCTTCTTCTTCCGTCAGTCTAAGAGACGACGTATAGGGACTCTGCTGTGGGATTACAATTTATTTTGACTCGTTTTTCAAAAAAATAATTCAAAATAGATTTTTTTCAAAAATTGACTCGGTGGGGGAAATTAATATTTTCCTTACAAATTTGGAGACTTTGCATGTAGCCTGGGGAACTTGAGATGTAAGGAAGGATCACTCAATCTTTGATTTTCTTTTTTTTCAGATTCTTTTCACTGCCAAAATATAGAAGGATAGACGGAGAGAGCAATATACTATTAAGCAATTTAGTGACTGGAGGAAATCCAAGAGTTGTTGTTCGAAGACGCTGTTCCAGAAGAATTACAAGTAAATTTGGAAGGGGAGGAAGTGTAAAATACGTGGATAAAATGGTTCACACTGTAATATACACTTTGAGGGGTTGGCTCGCCTTCGTGTGCTTTATAGGTAGGTCAAAAAGGATCATGGATTTGCTATTAATAATAAATCATGTTACTGGATTAATATTGAATGCACTTTTTAGAGTTCAGCAATTCGATTCGGTGTTTCATTGACGAGAAGCAGATGCTGTTCACAGCACAAGAAATCCCGGAGAATAGTAATACCATAAATAACTTATAAAGTATTTACATTGCTTACATAGTAGAACAGAATTTGAAAAAATGTGATTGTTTTTTATTCCACAGTTGGACCACCATTATCTCGTCTAATGGTTAGAAATGTTTGAAAGTTTTAACTGAATTTAAGACGTATTGTTAATGAACGAATATATGACAAAAGGCTGAAACACAGCTCCAGCCAATACTTGAGTTGATCACTTTTGAATAATTAACTCTGCTTTGTTTGTCAGGGTCGCTACTGCCTTTTGAACAGTGTAATCATGGCTCAGTGAGTGGCATTCTTTTTCATTGTTGATCATAAAATCCTCAGTTGATCATGATTGCAAAATCAACTTGATTATTTTTTTCCTACCTCAGTTGCGCCCTTTGCATTCATCACATACCAATAATTGTCTTGTCCATCTGTTCCCTCACTTTGACGATGCTCATGTATGGCTCTGTGAGTTTCTTTTTACTTTTTCATATTGTTATTACAATCTAAGGTGTACTACAAAATTTGTAGTACAAATAGCTCAACAACATATATGAAAGTACCTTTTGTGAGGCAATCTTATCAATTTATTTTATGTAATTAATTTTTTTAAAATTTAGGAGGCATTCTACTACTATACTGCCTCAGTCAGTTTCTACGTTGTTTTCCCCATCCTCATCTCAAGTAAGCACTTATTAGATATTTAACTCTTTTCTTTAACTTCTCTTGTCTTACTTTCTCTCTCTCTCTCTCTTTCTAGCTTTCACCATCATCTGTCTCATTAGTAAGTCTCATTTACTGTGGAAATATATACCTAGTACAGATATGTATATAACTGAATAGAAAATTGTCTTGTTCAGTTGCCCCATTTTTCTTGGAGAACGAACCGAAGAGAAAAAGACCTATCAACTACTATGATGAGGATGAGGAGGACGAAGATGACTACGAATTGACCCAGATTAAACAAAGAGCACAACAACAGACTGGAAGTAAATCGGGTGGTGTGCCCATTGCAAGTCGTTTGAAAAAAACTCTTTAAATATGTAGTTCAAAGAGAGACAATAGTGGATACTTTGTACTCATACTTGAGAGTCTCAAGTTGAGACAAAAAGACAAATGAAATAAGAAGAAAATTGGTCAATTAAAAAAATTCTAGTTACTCATGAATCTCATACACTTGTTCCCTTCAAACTTTGAAGTTCAAAGTCATTATGAAATAATATATTATTATAAATACAAGTAAAATATATACAGAATTTTTGTTCCTTGTTGTTGTAGAATATTTAAAATTATATTGCAATGTGATGCTTACATTGTGACTGTACAAAGGTTCACGAATCTCTGTTGTCTTTTTTAAACTTTTGAAAAGTATTGTAAATAAAATTGTTTTCACACTGTAAGCTTTGTGAAATAATTCACGGAAGAAATTCCAAAACTTAAATGAATAAATGCTCAAAATGAATGCCTAATAAGTTATAAAGTTTAAATAACTACTTACGCATTATTTTTATTTCCTTCTTCCTTTGGGTGACTTAAATTCAATTGAAATTTGATAAAAATAAACATTTCCGTCTACTGTTATCGTAAACATTCTGTGTGTATGTATGTGAAAGACATTTTTAGTACATTAGTTAATATCAATAAGCGTTATTGTTTGAATCATCGCTTTTTACCAAACAAAAGCATGGGCTTTGTTGTCTTTGGTACATGACGAATGGTGAGGGAAACTCGAGTCGATCTCTCAAAAACATCACCAAAGGAAACACCACACTTGTTTGCATTGATCACACAATGAGACACAGTGTCCGAAGTCACTTCTTCAATTCCATGTAAAAAGTAGTCATAAGCCTTATCCTGCAGAATCAGTAAACTCCTTGGTTGTAATAGAAGTCCAAATTCTAGTCGCTTAAGCCATGTGCCAAATCCAGTGGCTGATGAATCGTCATCATCCTATGTTTGACAAAAAAACATTAATTGATTTCAGTACATTAAGTAGACGGTGTTTATCTTTGTCCACAATAATTATTATACTCACTTTGTCTCCAAAAGTTACGTCAGTCTCCAATGGACGGTAAAAGTTGATGATTGTATGAGATCCCAAACTTATAGTCGTAATTGTGGGGTAGAAAAGAGGTCCATCCAAATGAGGCTATATACAAATTACGTACGTGTATTTTTTGATAGTGACAGTTTTAAACCTCAATTGACATTTTGAAATCTTACCATAATCCCTTGACCGGTCAAATATTCGTTGACTAAAACATGGTTAGGAGACTTTCCATCAAAAAGATTTTGTATATCCCCAATCCTTTTTGTGTATTTTGTCAACCACTGAAAGTATTTACAAGAAATAGTACATGAAATACATACAAACACATTCCCATGTTGAATGATGTATTAAAAATCATAACGCATCAAAAATAACTATGCTTCATGAAGTACATTAAGATTAAGCATGATACATCCACATTGTATTTACGTATATATATACCTTTCGTTCGTCAAGTACAATGAAAAATACTAAAAAGAATATTGGAATCAACTGGCTGGAAGAAGTGATGAAATAACTATCATCACTTTTACGTTGTCATTAGAGGACTAACCGTTGTCGACTAACCGGTGGCATGGTCTCAGCTATCATTCCTTTTGGTTGAGGATGTCCACCCCAATTCTGTAGTCTTCTATTTGACAGCTGTGTCCACTTTGGTAGAGGTGCTAATGACAACAAATAAGGTATACCGGTTTCAGCAAGTATACCGTTTTATAAGGAT
The DNA here is from genome assembly GCA_009870185.1 of Pygmarrhopalites habei. NCBI lineage: Eukaryota > Metazoa > Arthropoda > Collembola > Symphypleona > Arrhopalitidae > Pygmarrhopalites > Pygmarrhopalites habei. Next base: position 20,681 of record WJFB01001898.1, read on the forward strand.
GAAATGGATAAAATATGTATGACACTAACCTTCGTAAACATTTTTAAGTAAATATTTTTCTTCCACTTCAGAGACAAAGTCTGGGATGTAATAAATTGTCTGAGGACCCTAACACAAAAAAATTTCACAATTTTAGACAAAAGAGAAATTCAAAATTTCAAAATGAATAAACCGTTTATTATAAACGTCAATTTAAAAAAAATTACCTCCGTAATTTTGAAAGGTTCCAAATCTTCATATGACACTTCTGTTTTTTCAACGGTGTCTGCCATAATTACCTACTTAATTAATTAAACTTGGCCACTTTCCTTCACTGACTTTTTTTGACAGAATTAATCATTGATTTTCCAATTTTGCCATAAGAAAGTAATGGGCGGTATAAACGCCGCAGATTTCAACTTTGACCCCCCTCCCACCCCGATTTTCTTTTGGACAACTTTGGACTCTCGGTCGAAAAGACCGAGGACAGTTTATTTGTTACGGGTAAAAATGGGTATCACAGGACTTTTGCCCTTTTGTAAAAAGGCGACGCAACGTTCCCATATAAAGCAGTACAGTGGCAAGAGAGTAGGAGTGGATGGATTCTGTTGGTTGCATAAAGGGGCCTATGGTAAGGAAAATATTTCTCTTTATTTCACATAATTTACCAATGTCATATGTTTATTCTCTGTTCAGGATGTGCCACCAAGTTGGCAATGGGAATACAGACTGATGCTTACGTTATCTATTTTATGAAACATATCGAACTCCTCTTGAAAAATGACATCAAACCGGTGGTTGTGTTCGATGGAAGAAGTTTACCAGCAAAACACATTACAAATCAAAAGAGACGAGAGTACGTTCTCATTGATAAATAATATAGAAACACTTTCTTATTGATTAGAATGTGTTGGTTATCTAATATTATGTCAATTCAATACCTTGTAGGAGTCGAGCTGAGAACAAGAAACTAGGGACAAAGTATATGTCAGACGGAGACAACAAGAAAGCTTGGGATTGTTTTGTAAAGAGTGTCGAAATTACTCATCAAATGGTTCGGGATGTTATACAGGTAGGATAATGACATATTTACTTTTACTATATTATCATGACTAACCAGCGGAGAGATTCTGTAAAAAAGAATTCTCATTTTAAATTAACCTGTTTTTTAGGCTTTACAACATCGAAGTATTGACTATATTGTCGCTCCTTATGAAGCGGATGCTCAACTAACATACCTTGCCATTAAAGGATTTGTGCATGTTGTTATCACAGAGGATTCCGATTTGATTCCTTTTGGATGTCCCAAGGTATTCCTTTTGTATTTTAATAACATTTTAAACTCAAAAATTTTAATGTGCAAAATAAAATGTATAAAAATGTTTAACTGTGTTAATACTCAGGTCTTATTCAAGTTAAAATTAACTGGGGAATGCGACTATTACGATAGTACAAAAGCTCATGCTTGTGTCGACTTACCCTTGGCGAAATTCCAGTTTGAAAAACTCAGATACATGTGTATACTCTCTGGCTGTGATTACTTACCGTCCCTACCTGGTATTGGGCTTGGTAAAGCTAAGATATTTTGCAAAAATCTCTGTTCATCGAATCTCAGAAAGGTTCTAAATAAAATTTTTAATAGCATGTATATAAATGATGTGAAAATGATTATGTTCTCATATACGTAATGTTAGAATATACTGAAATGCAACACGTGTGACTATTTTTAGGCGTTGAAGCAACTTCCATACCAGGCTAAGATTGATGTTACCGTCACCGATGAATACATTGATAATTTCATCATGGCAGATAAGACATTTCTCTACCAACTTGTATTTGATCCCAAGTCAAGAAAGGTGGTACCCTTGACCGACTATGACGTGAATGTTGACCCCAACGACATGCCTTATGCAGGAAGTTACGATTTGAGCGATCGAGTAAGTTATTTACTGCTTGTATAGTTCCGTGGTTGTATGACCTACCCATGATGATCATAGTATGATCACTTTGTTATTATAAATATTTAGGACGCTTTCGAAATGGCCATTGGGAACATCAACACGAAAGATCTTAGACGAATTACAAGTAATACATTCACCCTGAACAAGGTATACATAATATCACTCTTTTGTAGCTTTTGAATATATAAATAAATAAATTATATAAAAGTAACATTTGAAAGATCATTAAAACGGCGTTAATTGCGAATTCATAATAGGGTTACTTGCTACCAACTAGTATTTGGTGTCAGAATTTTGTCATTGCACCAAAAAAAGATAATGTGACAGATATGAAGCATACGACAAAGCACACATCTACGAAGGGACTTCAGTCATCAATTTCATTGAAGACTTTACCAGCTAAAAGACGTCTAGGTAAGTAGGAAATTATCATGATATTACTACAACTTTAGAGATAATGATTTGCAAATAATAATAATAATTCTTCTAACATGTTTTTATTTTTAAAATTCCTTAGATGTTGAACGTCCAGCGAGTGAGAATGAGACTGAAGACTTACCAACAATGTATCTATTAGCTAAAGTGACTAGCAGCAATGACAGTTCTCCTTACTTTGAAAGCTCTTCATCATCTTCCGGTGACACATGTTCAAAGAAAGCGAAGACTTCATCAAATTTGCTTCAACTCGATTCTCAAGACCAGTTACCTAAGTTAGTGTACTCTTCTAGTGGTTCTAGTGGTAGTACAACACAGAGTTCTACCAGTTCCGATCCGGATGTTGGGTCTTGCAATGAAGTCGAAATTTCAAATAATGACAAGACACCTACACCACGACGATCGAGGAATCCCTTTTTAAAATCGCCATCACCTGACATTGGTATGATGGCCAAGAGAAGGAAGAGTCAAATACTTGCAATTGTGAATACAATTCAAGACGAAAAGATGGAAGACGCTGATGAGCCTGTTATTTTGACAAACGGTCATAAGCCAAAGTTTTCTCTAGTACAAGATAATAGTATTGACCTTAAAATTCTGAGCCAGTAAGGTTGTTTTTTTTTAAAAAAAAATGTTTCTTTTAGATTGCTTTGCATATCATCTCCTGAAAGATATTTTCCTTAATATTCTGTTTGTTACTTTTAGATATTTCCGGGGAGCTCAGGATGAAGACCCGAGTAGCGATAGTCTGGTAAAAAGAATTTCCTTGTAAATCTTTACAAATTTTAAATTACATTGACGTTCCACAGTAATTATAGTTCAACTAAATGATTTTTATTTTTAAAGAAGAGCCTGTCACCACCACCACTACCATCGCCCACTAAGCCAGTCACTAGAGCTAGAGTGAAAAATATATTGTACAAAATTGATCCAGATNCTTGTAAATCTTTACAAATTTTAAATTACATTGACGTTCCACAGTAATTATAGTTCAACTAAATGATTTTTATTTTTAAAGAAGAGCCTGTCACCACCACCACTACCATCGCCCACTAAGCCAGTCACTAGAGCTAGAGTGAAAAATATATTGTACAAAATTGATCCAGATTCTGAACGCCGTAGACGCCGAGCCATCTCTGATTCTGACTAACTGAGGGATACTCCAGACTAAATAACAATTATGTTTCGCTTAATAAATGTACTTTATGTTTGTTGCTCGAAAATAACTATTATATCTCTATTTTTAAAAATTACAACAAATTTTACGAGTGGTTAAGTCACTGTTTTTATGATGCCAATACGCGTTCAGTTCAGTATATTTGTAATATACCGGCATTTTTTGTTTATGAATAGGCGGACTGATTTTCTTGTATGTGCCTTACCCTGATAATTCATCAGGGCCTAATGACATGTTAATATTTTAAAAATTCTTTCATAAAAATAAAAAAATTTGATTAAGGTTCACTTGAATGTTTTTCCATGCTAAACTTCATATACCTTTGGTCATCGCTAACTCGCGTGTCTTTTGACCGATTGAGACGGGAGTGGGCTTAAATTAGAGCTTGGAATCTTCCTGAGGGCACATGCTTGGTCTCAGGGACAGAATCTTTG
>WJFB01001899.1:0-24663 GCA_009870185.1 Pygmarrhopalites habei
ATAGATTTGTTTGGTTCGATATGGCTACTTTCCATGTATATTTGAGTTATGTAATAGCTGGAGCTGGATTAAAGAGTTGAAATAGTCCATAGGGACGTTTAGACAGGACCAAAATAATAGTGAATGAAATGGAAAATAGAATATATGAGTGATGGATATATTGGTTCAAGTATAGAATTACTTTGCCAAATAATAAATCATATTTTTAAAATTTTAGGTTCTTTGTTTCATGACTGAGTAAATAATTGATTGTCTTGCAATGTTAGTAATGAAATGTACACATAGGTATTTTTATTTGCTGTTTTTTGCGCGCAGTCGAGGACTATAAATTGTATGAAGTTTGATACTCAGGGTTACTTCATTATTTGTAGTTGAGTTTCAATTGACTACAATGTTGGAATGTCCGAATGCTCTCCGGACAACGGTACATCATCTTGTGTAGGACAAGTGTGATTTCTTGTGAAATTATACATTTGCAAAAAAACAACTGTACATTATTATATGTGTGCAGTTTGTGATCCACAATGTGTGTGTGATATGGGATAAGAGTTGTGGAGATTGTGTGCACATACGTACACAGGACAATGTCAATATATTATAGGAGAGTTGAGTGACAGTATGAGTAGGTTTAACTGTAGTCTACTACAATTGCTATCTTCTTTTTATTAGTGTTTTGTGCGGCTCAAGTGGTTGTTATGCACGTTGTTGTTGTGTTGCTCTGGCTGTTGCTCCAAGTTTTGAGAATATATTATGGCTCTCTGGTCTCTCTGAGGATGGACTGAGAGTGAGTCATGATTAAAATGAAAACTGGATTTTTGCTCAACTGTTTCTTGTCAAAGTGCTGTCAGGGACTCTTATAATCATACATAAGTAGTAAGGCTGGCTAATACCTAGTTTAGTCTACGCCTGGTTATGCCTATTACCTACACTTGTAAGCCATTGTGTGTTTGGTTAGACTCTCTCTGGGTGTACAGGTATCATGATTACATAAAGTACTCGATATTCATATTGTGTGTGTGTTGGCTGTGTTGCGAATAAGGATGGGGGTAGATGGTTGTCGTGGTGGTGAGTTGAGCAGACAAGTTTTTAGCTGATATATTTATGGGCCACATTGTCGAGTGACAAGACTGAGGATGTGGCCGTTCATTTCATTCCCAATGCCAATGATCATAGTTCATGTGTAATGAGAAGCGGCGGTCATAGTCACTCATAACTTTGGGTGACCCCTGAACTGCGAAATTCTTTGAAGAGTAGTGTGTGTCTACAACAACACTTGGTGTACACATCAGAGTGGAAAGATTTGATGGTCGCCCGTGTTTCAGTTTCAGAAATTTCTAGTCAAGAAATTTTATTGTGTGTTTTTGTTCCCCTTTTTTGTGTGTGTACTTGTGTTGCACATTGAAGGATTGTCAATATCCTAAATAATTCTTTTGACTGCAAAGTTGTTTTTGGTAGTGCAGTGTGTGGATGGTATTCAAATATTGGGAAAACGCCACATGGAAGACTAGTTCCTTGACATACACGTGTGGTTTCATTGCAGTGTAGCCTTCTGTGATATTTTTAAATGTGAAAGTGTGTGTAGCTTTTGAGAATTTCCTGAGTGGCTCGGAATAATTGGGATTTCCAAGTTTAAATTACTAGTGTCCTGTGTCTAGTTCAAGATTAAGTTTGTGTAATTTTGGACATTCAGTCACAATGAGGAGAAGTAGGAGGAATTTGTTGGGGTTGACGCTCCTGTTGTTTTGTACTGGGGCACTTTTACCTGGGTTTTTCTTCATGGGCTCCTGGCTTCGTGATGTTCGTTCCTTGGTGGAAGTGGTGGATAATGTGGAAACGGTTTTGACAGAGCATGGTCCTCGTCAGAGTAGAAATTATGTTGTTAGTGAGGGTGATTTAGAGTTGAGGGACCGCGAAGGGAAGATTGTTAAGATTTTTGGGAATAGGAATGGGAGTAACGATGGGAATGCTACGATTGATGTTAGGCGAGATTTTGTTAAACAGGTGCAAGAAGAATACAATAATTAAAAATTTTCTTAATTTTGAGATTCACCCGCTCATAAAATTAAATTGTGACTTGTGACTCTAAATGAATTTTTTTGTTGTTTTATTGATCAACAGATGTGTAAGGATGCTTGGGACTCGTACGTTAACTATGCTTGGGGCCAAAATGAATTAAAGCCCGTTAGTCAGGTGAGCTATTCTTGGGAAAAGAAAAAAGGTGTAATTTGATAATCAAAGATACTATTTTTACTATTAATTTTATCTTTGATGCGTCACAGCGAGGACATTCATCTAGTATTTTCGGTCCGTCTAAAATTGGAGCTACTATTGTGGATGCCGTCGATACTCTGTACATCATGGGATTAAATGATGAGTACAAAGCTGGTCGTGACTGGATCGCTGATCACCTTGACTTAGATAATGTTGTACGTCCTTTCGTTTTTATTGATAACAACTACCTTATTTTGGAAGATATTTTTTGGGATGCATTGAAATTTACTAATTCTTTCATGTAAAAACTTTTGCAGAGAGCAGAAATGTCAGTATTTGAGACTAACATTCGATTTGTAGGTGGATTTCTTTCAATGTACTCGTTGACGGTAAGATGGATATATGATCTGAGTCTCAGATTCTGAGATAATTATTGTTATTTAAATCTTTCTTGTTTGAGTTAATTTTATGTAAAATTTTTGCTTCATGTGTAGGGAGACACAATGTATCGTGAAAAAGCTTATAAATTAGCCAAGAAACTTCTTCCAGCATTCGTAAGTGATTAAAACTTTGAATTTGTCTTTGAAAGTAAAGTAGCAAGTCAAATAATGTGTTTCTCATATATTTTCACAGGATACTCCAACGGGCATTCCTTATGCTCTAATTAATCTTCATTCTGGGGTACATTTAATTTTCCTGGATAGTTTTTTTTTGTAACTGTCAGCTTCACTTAATATATAGAATTGATAATAAATATTTTGTCATGTCTCTAGTCGAGTAAAAATTACGGCTGGGCTTCAAGTGGTTCCAGTATTCTCTCTGAATTCGGGTGAGTTATTATTGAAGAAGTATAATTTGATTTTTGAAAATTGAAGTGAAAACTAAAGGAAAAAAACTTGTAGAACCCTACATTTGGAGTTCACGTACCTATCGGACGTAACCGGTGACCCTATATTCAAAGAAAAGGTGTACAAGATAAGAGAAGTTCTGAAAGAAATGGATAAACCTAAAGGACTTTATTCTAATTATGTCCATCCGAGAATGGCTAAGTTCACACAGAGTAAGCGTCAAATATCTTGCCCTTAAATTTGTATATTTTTTCCTCATAATTTTGAGCAGTTGACTGACTAGTAATGTACGTGTTGTGTAATTTAGACCACGTTTCGATGGGTGCTCTCGGAGACAGTTTTTACGAATATTTATTAAAGTCCTATATACAGACTGGGGATATTGATGCCCGGCAAATGTAAGGAGTTTAAATTCATATTCAATACTTTATTGCTGTTTAGTAACTGTTTGTAATTAAAATGACTCACGGATTGTGCCTGTGATTTTTTCGTCAATGATTTGAATTACGATGGAATTTTCGTCCCTGTTGTAAGGACTCTTGTCACATCTGGATGTTAAATTGATACTGATTGATAAATTGTGCCTGTCATCCATATTTTATGGTGACAAGTATTAAATGAAAAGACTAAAGAATAATCTTGACGATCTTATTAATTTTAAAGGTATGATGCTGCAATAGATGCCTTTGAGAAAAATGCACTGATCCGCTACTCCAAAGGTACGATACAGTAACTGATTATTATTACTAAGTCTTTTTATTTCCCACTCATCGTGATCTAATTTTTTAAAATATCTGGTTATTATTTTGTTTAGGTGGACTTTTATACTTTGCTGAGATGCGCTACGACCGTCTCGATAGTAAAATGGACCACCTGGCCTGTTTCGGTGGTGGTATGCTAGCTCTCGGAGCTAAAACTGACCCAAATGTTGTGGGGAAATCGTCGATACTAAGTAACCCGAAAGCAACGAGACACCTCAAAATGGCTGAGGGGATCACAAATACTTGTCATGAGTCATACATAAGGACGGCAACTAGGCTCGGTAATTTTTAATTGTTACTGCTACAATCGTGTCTAACATTTTCCCTGAATTTTTAATATATATATTATATATATTTAATATATTCTCAAGTCTCTTGAGCTTAAGAACGAGTCACAACTGATGATTTTCGATTTTTTTTCTGTAGGGCCCGAAAGTTTCCGATTTAGCGATGCTATCGAAGCTCGAGCGCTCAGACAAAATGAAAAGTATTACATTCTACGTCCTGAAGTGAGAATTTTATTTATTTAATTTAATTGACAACTGCTCTGTATTAAAAATACATATAATGATTTTTCTGTTGTTTGCTTTTAGGTAATAGAGTCATATTTGTACCTTTGGAGGTGAGTATCACGTAGTTCACGGAAAATTGTCATGATTCAATTTGTTTTCTATATGTATTATATGTACAACGTCTAATGATTCCTCCCACATTTTTATCTTTTAGAATAACAGGGGACCCCAAGTACCGGTACGTTTACAATTTATTTTTCTAAATATGGGGTAACACCAAATTTTGAGTTGCTGATTTTGAATTTCAATTACTCGTAGGGATTGGGGCTGGGATGCTGCCCAGGCCATTGAGAAGTATTGCAAAGCAGGACCTGGTGGTGGTTATTCAGGACTTCGAAATGTGTACAGCAAAGAACCACAACAAGATGATGTCCAACAAACTTTTTTCTTTGCTGAAACACTCAAGGTACACAAACCCTCACGAAATTTGGAATTGTCAAATGTCCGAGTGAACTTTTTTTTTACTGATGAACATTGAAACTGATTTATTTATTTATTTTAGTATTTGTACCTGCTGTTCAGCTCGAAAGACTTGATGGATTTTGACTATTGGGTTTTTAATACCGAAGGTAATTTATCGGACAGTGGATTCATGAAATGAATAGAATGAAATTAATTTAGTCAATAAAGTGAAGTAAAAGGCAACTAATTTTTTGTTTGTTTGTTTTTCTCTGCTTTAGCTCACCCACTTCCCGTCAAAGCCAATAACCCATACTATCGACCCTTTCACAAACCAGAAAGAATAGGGGAAAGAGTCGTATGACGATTCACTCCACTGTTGTAAGGATATTATCTAAGTATTAATATAACCAATTTTGAAAATAGATAGTAATAAATTGTTGCATATATAGGAGAAAATAATCCCCAGAGACTTAGTGAGCTCCATCCATAATAATCTGGAATGTCAAAGCACTATTTAAATTCTATCATATCTAAATGTGAGTTCTGATCAAAATAGAGACACACTAGTGTACTAAATTATAAGACAATTTTCACTACGCACCAATATAACGCAACATAAGAGATCTTAGGTAATAGTGTACAAGACGTAAGAGATAGAGTTACAATCACAGAACAAGAGTTGACAAGTGCACGCACACAAGTAAAAGTTGTAGACAGCAAACAAACGTAGTACACAAACACACAACAAATTAATTAGTGAAAAAAACTGCGGTATCTTCCCATCCCCATAGACGAACAGCGTTTTTTTGGATTTTTCTGCTGCGGTAAATGTAATCGAATACGACGCAATGCAGAATTGAAAAGATTGCAAATTTGCAATTAATTGTTTGTACTACAGGTTCATTAATTGTAGGTTTTACTTTTATTTTATTTTTATTTTTATTTTGAAAAAAGACCATGTATTTTATTTTGCATCTCTCTTTTTGTACCCCTTTTGCCCCATTAACTCAGTTATCTGAGTTGTTGACATGTTTTCCTACCAAGTTGGTGAAAGATAATACAATATATGAATGAAGAATCAATATCCTAAATGAATGCGTGTGTGGTTTTTTTGTAATATCTTTAGGATGCTTCCCAATATCAGTAATGGCATAGTAAAATAACCATTCTGAGAGTCTGATATGTCATTTTTTAGGTTGTACAGCATGAGCATCGAAAATTTTTTTGAAGTCAGCCAGTCAGTCAAATGTCAATTAAAATGTAAATTAATGATAAATTAATGAAAGGGTTCAAATATTTTATTTTGACTAATAACTAATGTAGTGGTTTGTTCCAGTATGTAAAAAAATGAATATTTAGTTAGGCGGTGATTGTGTAACTAAAACAATATCACAGCAGAGCCAGGAAAACCATAAATATTTTAAGTGTCTGTGACAAACAGTCTGTCCATGACTTTAATATTCATATTTCCATTCTACGTTTCTTGATTAATATAGTTTTGTAAAAAAAAAAAAAAACAGAAAAGAATTATTGTACAATTTTAATGCTATTAGATTAATATAACATGTACATGCATATTATATATTATAATTGCTGAAAAAAACGGAACGTGTTCACCTCGGTGGTTGAATTCAAGAAGAAGTCTGCAAGTGAGTTTGAAAAATAACGTGAGAAAGGGAGAAGGAATATTGATTGACGAATTTGTAGTGCTATTCAATGTGAAAACAAATATTGGATAATGAATTGTTGTTATATGATTAAGCTTTAAAAGGGTTGCTGTTGTTTTTAAAAAAAATATTTATGATTAGCTCATCGTTTATACGTATTATTGTGCGTGTGGGGAGGGCCATGTTATGAAGAAAACGGATCATGATCCTCGTATTGTATTTTACTGTACGATAGATAATTGGAGAACAAACACATGTTGCTGTGCAATTGTGTTTTGAAACTTTCTTAGTACATTGTACATTTTGTTTTTTTTGTCAATTGCCATCATCTCAGAGTCAGGTCGGACCAGTTTAGATCAAATTTGATGATCATAGCACAAGAATAAGTTTAAAAATTTACTGGTTATGTTAATGGAACCTTTGTTGGAGTCACAGTAAATTCAATTTAATTTATTTTGTTTTGAAAATGAAAAGTAAAGGTGATATAATTTGATTATAAGCAATACAGTATGGTTGCAGTAAATACGATTTTTGGTCGCAATCAAATCCATTGATCTACTATTTGCAATAATGAATGAGTAAAATGATAGTAAAATGAGATGAACTGAAGAAGCTACGCTAAGATTTTTATTAAAATCATACGCTATTATGATTGGGTATATACTATATACTTACAAAGGTAAAACACACTGCGTGAGATATGTACTACTACTATGTTATCATTGCTAATTTACACTACCTTATGTACTACGTTTAATGATAATTTTACCTACTTGTAAGAGCGAGGAAGCGTAGTCTACCTGTGATAATATTTAATTAATTATTGTAATGTTGACGAATACGGAGAGTTTTTAAAACTCGTCATTTAAATTACTATAATGAATTATGAAGAAGAGAAGAGCGTTGGAAGATGGACAAAATCAAATTTCTATCCATGAGGTACCACATTGAAAACTATTGTATGCAAGTACGACATCGTAACTACACAAAAAATATTGTGTTTATTATTCTATTCCTGTAAATGCATAATATAATATAATAATAAACATAGTTAGATTTCATATAGCAGAAATATTGAGTGACTGATTAATAATCCCCTCCTGTATAGTCTTCGTCCAACATATCACTAAGACCCACTTGGTCTACATTGCCGTTAGGTACATATTTATAAGTCTCTTCTCCGTCTTCATCATCATATTGAAGATATTCTTCCTCTTCCTCCTCCTTTTCTTCTTCATGATTATTGTTGAACGACTCTAGGACTTGGGCCACCATTTCTGCCATTAATTGCTCACTAGAAATATTTTTTAAAAAAAGTTGAGAGTTAAAAGCCATGGATTGCCTAGAGAAATGTGGACATAATAGAACCTTTTTTACAAATATTATTATTTACTTGGCGATTCTCTCCCTTTCCATTTCTTGGAACTGCTCTTCCAGCTGGGCCAGCTCCCTTAAGTATACCTCCATTTCAGAATAGTCTGGGGATTTTTCTGGTGGAGGCTCTAACCGGAGGTCATCAGCACATTCCGCTTCGTTATTGTTAATGTCAATCATTCTGAAAAAAGAACTGAAAAACATGTCCTCATCAATTCATGAATATGACTTCCAAGTTCTTATATTCCTCCAGGAAAAGCTCCCATATGCATATAATACAGAAATGACATTAAACGTTGTTTAACGTTTTGAACTACAAAGTAGCTAATGACTGCTAATGCACTTGAAAAATCAATAATAATAAAATTTTGAAAGAAATATTTCTTGGTGAGGCAAAAAATCCATTTTAAAAGTGAATAACTCACAAACAAATCAGAAGTGTGAGGCTAAATTACGTCCTTTAATTAGTATAGTATAGTGACATGCGTAACTTGAGGTGTAAAACCAATTAAATTTCGTAGTATACACACTTATACACAGTATATTGACACTTTTGATGAATTCGAAAAATTTTAACTAACTTTGGTATGTATTTACCTGTAATTTAATGGGTTCTGGTATCACAAATTGACGGCTTAAAGATTGATCCTTCCAGACAAGCAGAAAGTGGGAAACTGATTAAAGCCGAGACACTATAAAATTCGACTGTTAAATTCAATACGTACTAAATAGATGTGAAACCTATTTAATAATTTTTTTCCAATTTGCCTAGAGCTAGTATAAGCTGATACTTGCTCATTGTACATACAAAACGTTTCAACACGATGTCACACGAGTACCTATGTGCATATATGTATAAATTGTACGGAAGCAAGACTGTATACATTAATTACATAGGTGAATTTTAACAGAGTTAACTGATGAGTCGTTCGCCGGACAAAATTTTAACCAATCAACATCATGGTTTAAGATTTCGTTATACTGTTATGTGAGTTAAACCAGGGGACGTTTGAGATACAGATCTGATTATGTATACGTATTTGAATGACTTCCCTTCCCTTTCCCATTTGATTTATTCGTAGTCTGAAAAGAGTCAATTCATGTGCAGACTTTCAGCCCCTGAGTCTTGGAATAAAGGGAAAATGAAAAACAACATTTTCAGTAGACGCCCATTTGAGAAAATAGGGTAGGGGTCAATAATTTTGTTTATGCTAACGAAGTTCCTAAGCTCCACCCCAATTCACATAAAATTTGTATTTTCGTCACTGTCTGTAGGCCCTTATAAGGGCATAAGTCAATGACCATATAGTCAGTAGTACACATGTACTCAAAAATAATATTTGAGATGGGCAACCTTCAAAACGTTTCCAGAAGTCCTTACATTTTTTTACTGAACTCGTGGAACGTTGTTGAAAATTCAAACAAAAGGAATTTTCGAGAAATAATTAATATGTAATCTTGTTTGGAGCATTGAGTCAATGTTTTCTGAAGCAGATACATAATTCATATACGACTTTTTGGGTCCATGTAAAAATAATATGATGATTCATCAGTCAGATGATCTACGATCTAGTATTTTAAATTAACCTTTTCAGTTATACAGACGGAAGTGGATCTGAACTCGCCAATAAGACAGCTTGACAAGAAATTTATGGAAAAATTGACAGGGAAATTGACATAGTGTTCCTTGAAAGAACTGTCAAAAGTTTTGACTCAAAACTCAATTCATAAAAAAATTTACACACAATATGCCAAGCTCGTATTGCCTTGTTTTGTGCAAAAAAATGAATCCTGAGGTTTATTTGTGGCCAGAAAGATTATAAGTTTTACCCACATGTGTATATTATTCATAAGAGATATGTTTAACCTTTCAGTACAATTTTTGTACGAACAGATTTTCACAAATACTGTTGAAAAGAGTTGCGTTTTTTGTCTTCTTCTTTACTCCAATGTTCATGCTCTCAAGATTTCCTGTCTGTGTGGTCAAAAGTAAAGGTTGAATTCATAACACTATAATTATTTCCTCCAAAATCATCGATCCTCAATTAAATCCTTTGAGATGCAAAAAAAATCTTCACTCACCCCTTGCAAATCTACACTCGCTATAGTTAACAGCAAAAATCTACAAGTCAAGGATTTTTAAAGGTGGAATTCATAAGGCCTGGCACAATTATTTCTTTTGAACGTCCGTCTTGTAGGTTTTGCTTAAATTAGTATCAAACCTTATTTTGACTACAAATTAGACATGACTTTAGCCCAGTCGGCATTCATCATCGCATTTGATTGAAATGAAAAATAGGTTCAGGAATAGAACAAGGTAGGGAAAGAACTCAAAAAGATTTCAAAACTACTTATACCACACACACACACACACACAAAGTTGAGAGACAATTTGCTAAAAATAACAGGAAATTACGTCACACTGGACCCTGTACCAAATTGACTACAGAAATAAAAAGAGAAGAGAAAAAGAGAGAATAATGAGTTGAGGCGATCCATGTGTGAAAAATAAAATGTCAAAATAAAACACAATGTAGTGGTCAATAGGAATTTTAATGAGGACCACTTGGACACGCTGGAAAAGATTGTGAAAATCTTTTTTCAAGAGAGAGAAAGAGAGGGAAGACGATTAAGTCGATTAATTGAAAAAAAAAAGTTGAGACAATAAAGTGGTCACGCCACACGAGGAGAGGGTGACGAGACTGGTACCACACTCACTTTACCTCCTCATCTTTTTTACCCTTTGGACATTTTTTTTTATAGAGATTAGCAAACAGTTATTTAAATACTTTGGAATAGTGTGTGTGTGACCTTGGGAAGAGGAGCAAGAAGAGAGAGTTTTTAGCCGTCATTCATGCCTCCCTAGAAATTAGAATTTCTGGAAAAGGAAGAAAAGGTGAGCGTCACGGCACGATACGATGCAATAAGACATAACATGTGTGTGTGTGTGTGCGTGTGTGGTTAATTGAACAACTACAAGAAAGTGTTAACTTCCAATACTTGGAATGCCCTTTACTAACAATAATTCTTAATGTAGTAACTCCCTTGTATTATTCTGTATAAATTGAATAAAGAATGAGTCATTCAATTATTGTGAATTTGCAAATGTTGTCCTGTCAGCACATTGCTCAAAACTATCCCAACATAAAATTATTAATCTTTACAAAATATAAGCCATTTAATTTTACAATAAAAGACATGAGAACCATCCAAAATGGGTAAAGGATCAAAAAATGTGTATTGTACTACTGTATGGGAAGACTACACACACATTTTTGTTTAAACTATCATTTGAGTAATCTTTTTCAAGTTGAAAATTTCAACTCATTTTCCTGTCCGTGCTCGCATGCCATCACCCCTCACTTGGACTAATTTAATTTAATGAGGAGGCTCTCTCCTATAGTTTTAACCAGATTCTATAATGCTGGAGGAGGAAACATACACACACAATTTTTCATTCTCTAAGAACTTTTTCATCTTACTGGACATGGTCGGACGTGGCGTAATAACGCTCACACAAAGGTTTAAATTAAATTAAACCTGATGTATAATAAGAATCAAGAGAGGTTAGGGAAGGATGGAGAAATATTTTTTTTCGATAGAAAAAATATAAATGTTTTAAGGAACATTACTTAATTATTATGTATTCTAGTGTATAATGTCTACCCTGTGAAGAGGATCCACTTTTTTTGTCCAATTTAAGCTTCTCATAATGAAACACGTTTTGTCTCGTATGTAACTAGGGAAAACGCAAAGGCAACAAAGACACAGCAGCGTGTGTGTGTGATAGAACAATGGGATCTTCGTCTAGTGTTTAAAGATAACTGACGATGAGAATGACCGTTGACCAACTCACACACAAGACAAGACAAGACAAGAGAGTGTGTGGATTATAATAACAATGAACTTGACCATGATGATGATGATTGTGACGAAATAAATAAAGTAGTTTTCACCTCCGTCATTTTCCTGATCAGAGTGAATCATAGGTCGGTTCATCCCAGTCGATCTTGCATTACTATAAATTTCTCTAGTTATTGTTTAAGTACTTACACACACTTGCGTCTTTTGTACGTTATTCTTGGTACAATTCACAACTCTGACTACCACAATTCGAGCGTACTCTAACTAATTTGTATTATATTCATAGTTTGTGGGAAAGAAAATTTTTTCTTCACCTCAAAGTCCATTAAGTGTGTGATGCATCATTCATCATCAAAATCCAAGGGCGAGTTGAACGATCCGTCAGATCATCATCATTCTATCACTCAACTTGTTTTCATCCTCACCAAACCACACGCTCTCTGACCGTCCAGTGAGACTAGTCCTTCTCTCCTCCTTGTGTGTGCCTTCACTGTGATTCATCTTGGAATTTGTCTTGAATTTAAAAAAAAGTTACTGTTCAATCCAGGATGATATCCTTAGTCTCTCTTCTTCGGTAAGTCTGAGGAGAAAAAAAAGAAATTTTGGTTGGAAAAATTTTAATAAAAAAATTTCAAACACAGATTGGGTATGGTGATTGTGATGGTAAGTCAAGTACCCAGAGTCAATTGTCAACTCAGCTCAGTCCTCCAAACCCTTCAAGGGAGTTTAGGAAGCTTTGCTGGAAGTCTAGGAGGGGCAAGAAGTTCCTTGACTGGTGACGCTTCTCCTACCACTGGCTATCCGAGGGGTAATCAGTACAATATATTGATTGATTGTCTAATTAAGTGATGTTTTAAAATAAATTTCAATGGATTGAAGGATCCAGAGTTGGACCATTCTTCCTTTTCCGGAGTTCAGCTGACAATGCGGCTATCGTCAATGAGGCACTACGTGGAATGCCCATACCGAGAAGTACATTTCTTGGTGAGAGAGATTCAGTTGTCAGTGTATTAAATTTGTAGAAAAAATCCAATATAAATAATAAATAATTTGCTACTACATCCTTTAAAGCTATTGGAGATGAATTTCCAAAGTTAAGAGATGACTACATTGCCAAAACAAGGTCCTTGTCTCCAGGAACTACACAAACTACCCTTCAACGTGCTCTGTCAGTCGCCACTAATCTTCAAAACTGGAGCCTGGATAGGGACAATAATAGAAAGGTAATGACTTTTAGGGAAGTGAATTTTTTCTCGGCATGAAAAAGAATAAGTGAATGTTTCTAAATATTTTTAAAAAAATTTTTAACAAACTTTTCCCATTCATTCCTCAGGAACTGAGTGACCCATTCATCCGACCATCCCGTCAGTTTGTGAATTCTTTGAGAGACAGATTTTTCCCTAATGCTCCTGCCTTTGGGGCCGGAGGAGACAGTGCAACTGGTCTCAAATCTCCCAGTCCAAATCGATTCAAAGTCAGTATTGACACTGTTAAAACTGATGCTGACAATAATGTAGTTGAGAAAACAGAATAATAAGTCCTAAAAAACTTGAGCTACTCTATCCTCTTTTTCTTCCAAGTGACAATTATTGTACCTTACTATTTTAAATGGTGCTAATTGTTCTGTATTACAGCTACAATACTCTGTATAATCAATGTTAATCATCAACTAATTTAATGAAAATAAATACTTAGATAATATCCCTGTTAGAAAAATAATCCAGAAATGGAAGGTCCTTTGTGTCAACTTTCATTCAAAGCAGATTTATGCTTTTTTATTTAAAAAAGGGGTATTGAGAAGCCAACAATACGTTTGTGGTTCATACCAGAAAAATAATTTTATTTGTGTTTTGTAAAGGTTACAAAATAACATTAAACTCAATTCTGAGCTCAAAGGGAAGATTTGCAAGTAATTTTACCATCAATGGTACATCACAATTTGTGATTCACAAATAAAGTATATTTACCTATACTAGGCATAATAATAATGATGTAAAATAGGCACTCTTTGTTTGTCATGATTAGATAAGTCATTTACATACTGCATTAGCTAGAGTTAATTGTTGAGGCCATCATTGGAAAATTCAGTTCAGATCACTGGATTCTTACGAACTGGGTCTACAGATAAAATCAAAAAAAGATATAATGAGGTTCACTATTCAATAAGTACCAAAAGTAATAAAGTCACGTTATGTGTAAATGACAAGAGGTTAAATATAAAGTGTTACCCAGCTGCAAAGAAGTTTTTTGCACTTTTGTCCATGAATTCAGACATGATCCGTTGACCTTCTTCGGTATGCATATCAGCATTATTCCTGTAGATTCAAAATTTTCAATTAGTAAAAACTATTGTATTATTATCTTCCCTATAGTGTTTCATAAATGTTATGTCGTTACATCAAATTACCTTGAAATCCATTCTTTGGCTCGGACATGCAATTCAGCATTACCAAATTTCATCCCCCTTGCCATAAGCTCTAGTGCCAGTTCCAGTTGATAATTTTGATCAGGCATTTGAATCAATTTCTCAGAGCAAAGTTGAGCCAGATCCGTAATCAAATATTTGCAAGCAAAATCAAAAAGGTCTAACAACCCTTTTACATTTTCCACTTTGAGTGGTTTTGCGTGAACAAATAAATTGAAAGCCTGAACTGTTTGTCTGCTTACACCAGGCAAAACAACCACTTTAGTCTTGGCCCTCTCCAAATTTTCTTCAGAAATTTTCTCAAAAATACGAGAGTAGGCTATATTTTGAAAAAAGGAAAGTTTCAATTGCTATACAATATTAAGAATTCAAAATAAATAGTTGTGCATGTATATTTAATGTGTCAATTACCACCGAGAAGACAAGGATCAACTTCAAAAGCATGACCGCCTTCATCGTCAATTTTCAATGGAATTTTCCAACATCTTGTATGATCAGTCGACTTATAGTGTCGAAATACTTCAGCTTGTTTGGCAATAATAGCATTTGGAGGTATTTCCATTAGTGACCGAACCATGAAGAATAATTCAACTTCTACTGTGAAGAAAGTATCCGGTGATGGTACATCTGATGGCTTCAAGTCACAGTAAGACTCCATCGATTTGATGAAAAAGCCAAACTTTTCCGGAGGAACGTCCATAGTTGCAGTATTACAATTGACATGAGCCTCATCAGAATTTTCACACGTCCCATTCAATGCAGCAATTTGAATAGCTATACGAAAGACACACTCATCATTAGTCTCTGTGTATGTACTAAATATTTACTGTGAAGAATCCTTGACTCTAGTGTTAGTAATCTCACTCTTAGTGCAAACAGGGACATTTTGGTTATCCAGAAACCTCAATTTGATGAAACAATTCCCATATGAAGGAGAAATGGAGGAATCAGGACTAGGAGCCAACTTTGGAAAACAGATTTTAAGTTGATCAGGAATACAAACCCCAGACTGTCAAATTACCAAAGGACAAAGTTTACAACACAATTAGACATCCTTGACGGTACTTTTTGTTTTGAAAATTCGTTTGGAAAACAAGTCAAATAAAATTCGTAATTTACTAAGAGAAATGATTGACTGTATTGGTGTTGGTGCAGGATACTATACATTTTTTCATGAACAAGTTTAGGATATTCTAATGGCTCTGCCATTTCCTCATGACCCTAGATATAGACTACCTCATTCAATTGTTTATATTTGAATGAAACATGTATGTCAACGTTTTTAATAATAATAACACTCGTTAGGTAGTGGACACATGACTCTACCATTCTTTGTGACATCCAAAAGTGACTGCAGAAACAAAAAAAATTTCGTAAATTAATACTTATCATCGTGACAAACCTAATGCAATGACTATAAATAATTAAATAAACTTACACAACAAATTTTCTTCCCCCAGCAGCAGTCAATTTGAACGAGTGTTGGAAATAGGCATACATGGGCACAGCCTGCATAGGAGAATTTACATGAGCACTGGTCAAACTTCTGAACTTATTAATAGCACTGCGTACCTCGAGTCGTTGCTTGGCTTGAAGTAACTGTATTAAGTACATAGATTCACATAATAACAAATCATTAATTCAGAATTAGAAACAAGTTGATGATTGAAGTAATAATAATTTTTTGAGTGATAATAAATATTGGTTCATTTTTACCTGGTAAACCATTTGAGGTACAAGAGGTGGTCTGTTCATCGTCATATTTTTCTGAAATCAAAATTATTGTAGTCATAAACTAATGTTTTAGTAAACTGTACAATGCAGAGCTATTAATACTCACTGGCTCAGTCTCTTTTTTCCTAGCAGTCAGGACTTGTATTGGAACAAAAGGATGGCTCATCATCTTTGGAGGATTTCCATTTTGCATTTCTGTTGATGATCCCACTGTTGACCCAGATAAAGTCCTCACTCTTGCTGTAGGATTCTCAATGAAAATTGGAGGGTGTAACTGAGGTTTCGAAGCTAAATCATGACTAGTTGTAGTAGGATGATTTCTAGCTGCAGTGTGAGCAGTTGGGATGGACATTAAAGGATTTGGCCCAGTAGCTGTCCCCATTTTCTCTTGATACTTAAAAAAATCACCAGCTGCGGCAGTTTTAGGTTTTTCTTTCACCACATTCTTTCTCCCTCCTGATCTGGATCGGTCAGTGTACTTTGGTTCTTTTACCTTTGAATTCCCATTGAATGGTACTTGTCTCTTTCTATCCTCGAGATGACCACCGCTCATCCCCTTTCCAACTTTTAGAATAATTGACTCAGGGTCCACTTCAGGATTGATGTAAGGAGGAGGTGGATGAGATGGAGCATATTGTTGGGCTCTTGTTTGACTGTGGCTACGATTATTGTTTGTCCTATTGAAAGTTGGTAAGATAATTGGGTTTTGACTATGACTCGGACTCATTTGATTCGGACTCATTACAATTCCATTGCGGATGTCATTTAAAATTGGTCCTACAATCGGTGGTTTGTTTTCTTTGGTGCCCACCATCAAGTGATTCAATTGTAATTTTATATTCTCTTTCTTGAGAAAGTCAACTTCAGCAGTCAATGTAGCCAGTTGATCGTCAACTAATTCAAAAAAATATGAACAATGATGAGAAAATGAAAACAAGCCAATCATCTCATTCAACAGAAAAGTAGTAATTAAAAAGTAACTGAAAATATTAACGTACCTTGAGTTTTCCAACTTTTGAAACCCTCATCATCAGAAAATTTAATATTGTCTTGAACAGGTTTTGAGATCTGAATATTGTCTAAGCCAGGTTGTTTTGAAGAAGCATCATGTAGTCTCAGAATTTCTTCAGCTATTCGTTCATGGGGTTCCACTTCTTCTAACTCGGTCTGAGTCGACTGTTGTTGTTGTTGCTCCTTCACAATGCGTGATGCATTCTTTAATACATTTAGTTTGTCAGTCAAGGTAGTGATTACATTTACTTTACTCTGCATGTCCTCCTGAAGGATTTTGATTGACTCGTCATATTCTCTACATTGAGTCTTGATCCGACACTCGAGCTCTTCATTCTTAGTTGTCAGTTTCAAATTAGCAGCCTTTAACTTCTCAACAATTGCCATCAACTCTTCATTTTTCACCTGTATGAGAATCGTCATACAATCAGTACATACTAAATTCATACCAAAATAATACCAAATAAATACCAAATTGAAAACAAAGAAATAGTATTTACCATCAATTCGGATACTTTTCCCTGGTCTGATTGCCTCGACTCTAGTTGTGCAATTCTTACTTGACTCTCTTCCAGGTCTGCCTCAATGGAATATTTAACTAAAAAATAAATCAAAAGCAATGAGCATCATAATTACAAAAACTACCATTCCGTAATAATAGACGATTAACACATTGTAATACTTACTATCAGCCATCTCGAGATAGGACTGTTCAAGAGCTTTATACTTTGACTCGTATCGTTTGATCTGAAAGGTTGAATAATCAATGTCACACGCATATAGCGTAAATGTACACAATTTTTAGGATCATGATTTTCTAAAGATTTTTTCTACTACCATGACTCAGATACCTGGTCTTGAAGATCGTTGATAGTACTCCGCAAAGCACCCTCTTCTCCACTATTATTATTTATGGTCATGTCCCGTTGGGGATCCGAATTGGCATTAGAAAAATGACTATCCATGTTGACTCAGACTATGTAAATCACAATGTGTGATCACAATAAATTTTTAGAAAGAAAATCAGTCAAGGAAATGACTACTCTCAGAACTTTACTCTTTTGTGTCATGAAATACTCAACTGTACAAAAATAATATACGACTATGAACCATATATTGAACTTGAAGCCCTCGTCACAAGTTCACACTACACCATTTTAATTGTGGTTGTAAAAACCTAACCAGCAATTAAAAAGCGGAAAATCCCGAACCCGCCCGTCTCCTAGGATCTCTAGCCTCTTTACACTTTACGCTATGAAGGTAAAAAAAATTCCAAATCTTTACAGTTTACATGTTCTTAACCAAATGATTTGAGCTTGAGCAATAAAAATACCATATTACTCTGATTTTGCTAACCTCAGACAATTATATAAAAAACTATTTTACATATATGAAAATGTACAGTCATCAAAAGTAATTGTTGCAAAATCAGATTCTGTATTCTCACAAGACCTTGGCACACAGTCCAAATAGCACGCCGTTAAAATGGCATTTGCAGAT
Organism: Pygmarrhopalites habei; assembly: GCA_009870185.1. Lineage (NCBI taxonomy): Eukaryota > Metazoa > Arthropoda > Collembola > Symphypleona > Arrhopalitidae > Pygmarrhopalites > Pygmarrhopalites habei. The sequence continues at coordinate 18,370 of WJFB01001899.1, forward strand.
TAAAACGTCGTTTAATGCTATATATAATATTATATCCAGTTTACGATGTTTGTATAGAAAGTATATCGAAAGTACTTTTTCTTGTCACTCGTCTCCTTCACTGTATACAGGATACAGGTGTCACGAAAAGAGTTGACATGTTGTACTAACTTCATATTCCATACAAGTATGTACAATGAAATGAATCACCCGGTTATAAAATAAAAAAAAGAATGTCAGGTGTCAATGCATAAGATCAATATTTACCCTCATAATTGTTTATGCATGTATGCCGTCGTTGAGATGACCTCCACACCGAGTCTACCTTCAGGAAAAGAAATAGAAAAGAAAGGGAAGTCAGACTAAAGGTGAGCTACCCGTTACAATCTTGTTTCCTCTTAGCAAAAAAAGTGTGTAAATTAAATGACGCATAAAACGCATAACGTTTTTTGAGAGCTGTAGTAATTATGACAGTGGGGAGTATTGTATTACTACCTACACTTAATTTGGTAATTATGTCTTAAGTAATGTACAGATTGCACAATCCTTAAATCAATACACTTGCAAAATTACAAAAGATTTACCTGTAAGAATAAGAAAGGTCGGATGTGTCACTCAGGATGACTCCCAATATTGAATGTGTGAATGATGATCCTACCCAAAAATAATAATGATGATATTTACTGTAAATCCAACGTCTCGGTGAAAAATATAAATTCTCAAGCAGTTCGAGTGGAACCATCATTAACTGTCCTGAGATCAAAAGGTTCACAAGTAGCAAAATAAAAGTCAGTTTCTTTTCAGTGCAAATTTCAAGATACAATTTGGAATTCACAATGAAATTGGTAAGTGTCAAAAAAAGTAACAAAGTTTTGTATCCAAGTATATAACTTGTATGTAAAAAGATTCATTTTCTCCACTATAGGTACAACTTATTGTCATCGCATTGGTGACCCCAGCTTTCCTTGTCCGAACTGAAGATGACATTGACGAAAAAGCTCCACCCGGTGTCCCCGTCATTGAAGCTGGACTCCAAGCAGAAGGGGAATTAATCAACAGAGAAGATTCCGCAGCTTCTTATGGAGAGCCCGTCATCGGATCAAATTATGGAGCACCAGGACTTCAGATACAACCAATTTCTGGGGGTTATGGCGGGGGTCCAATTGGCGGTGGAGGTGGAGTAATTATAAGACAACCATCGCAAGGTTATGGAGGACCGATAGTACCACAACAACCATTTATTGGAGGAGGAGGAATATCTGGAGGATATGGAGCTCCTCAAATTCAACCTATTCGTTATAATGTTCCAATTTATAATCCATCAAATTACAATGTCCCAATCCCTTCCTACGGGACTCCAGCTTTTCGGTCTAATCAAAATTTCTATCGTCCTCCAACTGTTGGTTTTGGTAGTATCAATACTATCAATTACCCAAGATTCATTCATGGTGGTAACGGTGGTGGTGGATACTCTGGAGGAGGAGGAGGATTCAATTATCAAAGATTTTACAATTTTAGACCTAGATTTGCTCCCGTAGTCAGTGGGGGTTACAGTTAAACATATATGGAATGGTTAAAATGATTTCATACAGATTTTATTTTTTATTTTCTTACTGTAAAAATTCAACTTTGTCAATTTTATTTTAAACATTGAAATCTGTCAAATAGATCAAATAAACTGACACTATTATTCTGAATCATAATATTATGATCATATCTTACGTGAGATCATGTGTCAAAAATAATTGTAGAAACATTTCTATATCGAAGCGCATTACATACACATGAAACATTCAGCCAAGGTACTATTTAAATAAAAGTAGGAAAAAGAATAAGATACTTCACATGTTTGAAACCTTCACCGCACACATAATCACATCAGTCTATTCATTTCAGCTTCCAGGGATTGGCACTGAGTTCTGTCATAATAAAAAAAAACAGAGCGAGAAATATTTTAAAAAATGTATGTGAAAATTTTAAACAATACATTACAGTCCTATTTACTCGACATTCTTACCTCAGAGCATGATCTTGACCGAATCCCCTCTTCATCTCATGTAAATGAATTTGTTCATTCATGACTGGTATTAGTTTATCCTTGAGGAACCGCCGAAGTCTATCTCTAAACTGAGTCTTGTGACTGAACAATTTTCTGAAAAAGCTAAAGTACTTTCTCCCATGTAGAGAAAGATTTTGATCCAATTCATTTCTAATGGCTGACTGTAGTGCTAGATCCACATCCACAAATGAAAAGTCAAATTGATTTTTAGATTCCTTGGAATCGTCATCACCACTACCATAAGCAGGATCGAAAATAGAACAAATTATGTCACAACACATGTTCATGTCATTATTTGAATTTGATGCTAGTCTTGTAATTTTGAGAACCATTGGTAGTGACTTTGCAATCACTGAGATTAATCCAAGTTTCTTTCTTGAAAATAATGACAAGGTTTTTAAATACTCGTTGTGATGACTCAATTTTTGATCACTAACAATTGATTTCATCTCTGGAAGAAATTCACTGAGCACAACATCGTTGTAATGATTTGTAGCAGACTGCAACATTTTCTATTGAACAAGAGAAAAAAATCCAATATGTTTGATATTTATACAATCATTACTTGAAAGTCTTTAAAGGATAATTTGTATATGATATAAGAATTATTTACTTACCACAGCTGGATGAGCTTCAAAATTTCTCAAATTATTATCCCTGGCAAAGCATGTGAAGGCAAAAGTGAGCAAGTAGAAAGCTTGAGACCTTAAATAAGGATCATTATTCCAATTCTGGTAACAAGTGATGGCTTCAAATATCTGTAAGATGAGAATAAAAATGCATTATTACTTATGACAAAATCTTTTACCATTCCATAAACTAAACTACAACAAATCAAGTAGTTTTAAAAAACCTTACCTTTGGTAAACAATCTATCAACACATTCTCCAATTCTAATGACATCCCCACAAGGTAGTCCGTCACAGTTTTTAATATTGTTTGAACCACACAAGGCAATTTAGGTACATAAATTTTTTGAAATTTCATCTCAGTCATGATGATTGCAGCTGACTGAAGAATACTCTCAACGATGTGGACATGAGACTTGAGAGGATTCCATTTTTTCTCACATAATCTCAAAAATGGTTGAAGAATTGTGTCAACATCTTTCCTCTCCCAGTCTACATTGTCATTGGCGTCTTTACAAAATAATGTTAACAAACTGATATTGGACTGACTCACAACATAACTCTTTTCCTTATTCAACACTTCCAAAGTTAGTTGACGAGGGACTTTAGCTCCAATACAGACGAGTCGAATCCAAGATTGAAGAAGTTGTAAATCTTCTACATGAATCCTTTGAGAATTTTCAACTTCTGGATGTAATACTTTTTCTACATAGAGTTGACTAATTTCAGGAGATGTTCTTACTTCCAGTGCAAATTGTTCAAATAATTTCTTCACCATGACTCCATCATTTCTCTCGAGGTAAGTGAAATCTGCAGCCAAATCAGCCAATGGTTCTACATCTGATGTCTGAGGTATTCTATTCTGAATTCGACACACAGCTTCACTCAAAAATTGTTTTGCCGACTCGAGAATTTTCCTCGCAAAAACTGGAGATGATTGTAAATTTGAGTTGAACAGCCACAACAAAATTGTATGGAGGACTCGAAGGGTACGATTGATGTAGTCTGGCCCAGCAGCGGATAGCCAGATGGAAATGTGAGGTGAATAAAAATTGTGTTGATCCAAATCTTGTGTGGAACCATATTTGGGAAGAGTATCCAGGCACTCAAAGTACAACATGATGAGATCCTTCTTATTTGTAATTTGGATCTGAGATTGTTTGAGCATCAATTGATTTAATCGTTCCATGAATGGATTCACAATCATCCCAATGTGAACTGACTTGTCCAGTAACAAAAGGATCATGGTGAGTTGAGCAGTAAAGATGGTTCGGACAGAGTTGAGTTTATTATTTTTTTGAGTAAATACTTGATAGATGTCCATGAGATTTGTAGTACATCGCTTTGAGATGGAAAGTACATCCTCTTCTTTGGCCGTACTAGCAGCTGTACAAATTATTCCCAAGTGGAGTGAACAGAGTCTGATGAGTCCAATTTCACTAAAGGTAGACACCTTGGTATTAGGTAATTTGATGTAGATTGGAGTGACTAATTTCAAAAGTTTTTTATGATCCTTATAGTAACGGACATGACTACAAAATAATCTAATAAATTGTAAAAATTCATCCTTGGCAAGACTGGAGTCAACATTTCCTCCTGTTCCACTCGTTGTAGAATAAGAATTATCTTTCGAGTCAATATCACCAATGGATTTTACAAGTCCCAACCATTTGACAGGTGACTTCCAGTACATAAAATCTTGGACACCAACTTCCTTGCAAATTTTCCCACACCAATAGTCCCATAATGTATGAATAATTTTTTCTTCGGAACCCCAATATGGTAACAACTTGTAAAGCAAGTCCATGACTTCACTACTAGTTGTAGTTCCAGCATTATTCTTCAGTTCATTTGCACTTAAACACTCTTTGACGAATTCTTTCACAAAATTATAACAATTAGTGGAACTAGATGAATCAAGAGCGCTTGAGTTGGGGCTTGTCAGTCCAGTGAATTGACCAGTGAGTGAATATTTTCCTAACGGAGCTATCTTGACAATCAACCAGAGTGGAAATAGAATGTCAACTTTGTTCTTGTCAAATCTTTTCAAGGCTACCGTGAGGAAATCCCAAAATTCTTTCTGTACGCACACAACAACAAAAACAGAACTAAATTACAAAATTAGAACATAAATTTTTCTAAAAAATTGATCAAATTAAAATATATCGGACGTACCCCTTGTGGCTTAATTTCATTCACAACATGTATCACCATCGTCCATAGTTCCTTCACACAGTAGCAATTAAATGCATTCTTCTGACTAATACGAGGATTCCAATCAGACTTTTCACAGGCATACATGAACCATGCGAGGTAAATTAAATCGTCAAGTATCCAGTCAATTGTTGCTGAATCCAGTCCATTCAGAATTAAGAAAAACCATCTCAGTTCCAAATTCACATGAAAGTAATGATAGTAAGGAGACTGACACTAAAGAAAAACAAACAATAATATCACAGTTTTGATCATGATATCTTATCGTTAGTACTATGAAGTTAATATATTGTCAATATACCTTGTTACCATCAGGAGATCCATTATGACTTTTCAATGCAGAAGGCCACCCTTCAATTTTCTCCAATGAATTCCTCAATCCTTTAAATAGACTCACAAACTCTTCATCCAATTGTCGGAAAGAGTTGCACTGACTTAGAATAAAATTGAGAAAAGTCCCAACTTCCTTCCTCAATTCCCAGGGTTTCAAATTATCATCACTTGTGTGAAGGGGTGCGGGTTGATGAACTAAATTTTCTAGAGTTGCAATATTCTTACGACAAATCTGAATGAATAGACGGAGATTTTCTATCGTTTGATTAAAGGTAAAGTTGAAAAAACTGTACTGAGTATCTTCTGACTCAAATCTGTAGTCAAATGACAAATTGTTGTGTAACAATTTTATTGTAGATATTAAATCTCCTTTCCCCAGTACACCATTTGAGCTGAAAGATGGATCATTCGACCGGATGGGACCTTTACACTCAAATGCTAATTCTGTAAACATTGAAATAATAATGATAAACTTCATGAATCATTCAAAAGTTGTAAATATTATATTTACAGTAAATAATTTACTATACTTTCAACTCTTTACCTGCATTCAGTAAATCTCTGCCGGCTGTGGTCGCATATCCAATTAGAGGTGAACTTGGAGGTGTCTCGCTGTCCACGTCAAAATCCATCGTGTGCTCTGTACAACCTGTACAGAAAACACATTCCAATTATACGTTGTCAAGCCTTAACAAAAGAAGCAACAAATTCAGCTGACACAATGAACAAATACCTCAAGGTTGAACCGGGACACCGTGTCATCAACACAGGAAAAAAAATTTCCGATCCCACCAAAATTTGAACCCGCTGATGGTTTTACCGGGCCACTCAAGGTAATCTCGTCGTCCCTTAAACAGCTCCCATTAGGGAAATTTTGTCCCAACAATGATCGAGAGAGAGAGAGCTATATGTTGTAGATATTTATATATATGTACAAGTGTGTTGTAATATGAAATCAATGATAGCGAAAAGGATTGTACTGTTTACATTCACAAAAACACATCGACTTTTATTCATCAAAATATCGGAGGGCAGTATAACAACACACAATACAGTAAAATATTACCCACAAAATCCAGT
>WJFB01001900.1:4893-24662 GCA_009870185.1 Pygmarrhopalites habei
AGGGGGGGGGGGGGGAGAGAGTCCATAAATTTCCCAAAATTTCAACTTTTTAAAATTATTCTCTTTATCTGCTTTGAGTATTTTTTAATTCAGATTTTATTCTCAACAGAAGAGGAAATCAAATTGAACATTAACCAAATCTTTAGTATTGTTCAAGTGTGGTTATTCAATAAATGACACGAATGACAGAAACCATGAAGGGTCAACATTTTCACTTTCTTTTTAAAAAAATTGTTTTTGAGGAAAAGATTGTCAAGAAAAAAAGATTTTTTATTGTTTTAATTTTGCTTCTTTATGGCTCATTTAGTTTCTCCACTTTTCTCCTTTCTCTCTTTAAACTTCAACTTTCTCCCAGAGAATAAAAGAGTGTACTGAGAGGGAGGGGAAGAGTAGTGAAAAAATATGAGGGTTTTTACGATTTTTCCTCTTGAAAGAGCTTTTCAAGTTTTTCAAGTTTTCAAGTCCTCCCTCACAATTCGGAGAAAGTGAGTGAAAGACAGGAGAAAGAGAGGAAGAGGAGAGAGAAAAAAAGTGGGATAAAGTGTAAACGTTAAAACTCTATTCTCCATTTTTTTGTTTACACGGCTATCAGTCTGTATAGAAGAGGAGGAGGAAGAAGAAGGTTTTTTGGATGTACCATTTCAGTGGAGTGAGATCGTCAAGAGAAAGTAAAAAAGGCAAAAGGACAAGAGAGAGAGAGAGAAGGAGAGGGAGAAACTGTGATGCGTATAAATTTGAAACTCTTCATACAAGTATCAATATAGTAATAACAGCATTTTTTTACTCTCTCACTTTCCCCTCTATAAATTTGTCTATATGGAGACACGCTCTGCTTATCCAGATGCCATATATTCTCCTTACATTATAAGCACAGCCTATTTCACACGAGTCTTACTCTGCATATTAGAATCTGTACACCATATAATGCAATACGTGTACTGGTATCATCCGAGTAGTTTGAAAATTTAACGATCCCGGATTGAAAAGTTGGTTCTTCATATTTTTGATGAGGTTCTCCATTCCCTACTCTAATCTTACAAAGTTTAAAAATAATGAAGAAAGGAGAAAGTTAAACTAGCTTCGTACTGGTTGAGCAGGCTTTGAGTGTACAGTTAAAATAAGGGAAAGAATATTTGTGTATTGAAATGTTGGAGTGATGGGTGTCGAATTATTTACCAGAGAAAGAGAGAGAGAATGATGGCAAGCCGTCTATCTCATTTCTTCACACAACACACGGAACACACACTGTCAAAATGGAATGTGATGGGTAGTGGTTCTCCGCGTACAGTAGAGACAAAAAGTGATTCCTCTCTTTCTCCTGTCTTCCCCTCCAGTGCACTCCTTGCATACTCCCCTCAGTCGGTGGATCTATACACATTTTTATGGATAATGCTACACCTTATAGGATAATGCTTCCTCACACACACACAGTCTCATACACTGCTGTCTAAATCTAGCTTGAAGAGTCGCCATGGAAAGCCCCGACAGTTTTCTGTTTCTTCCTCTCTTCTCTTGTGGGGTGTGTGTGTCTACTTAAGTAACCTGTCCTTCCTCCCTGTTCTCACATAAAAAAGCCCCCACTATCATGCACATATTTGCTTAGTCCGTCCGTCACACTCAGAGAGCTTGAAACTAAAGAGCGAAGAAGAGGAGGGGTTTTCCCTCTTTTACCACTGAGGATAACGGGTAGAAAAGTTTAGGAGAAAACCTGAAGAAGACGAGCCATTTTCGGGGAGAAATTTTCTCTGGGCTTTACACACACGTATATATGCACGTGTGTGGAGAGATATAGATGGAAAACGTACATATACATTATGTACAGGAGCATCAGCAACATAGGTTTTGAGGGAGACAAGAAAAAATCAAAATGACATTTGAATGTTCATGCATTTCCTTGCATGCACACACACACTCACACACTCTCTTTTCTTTCTGTTCCTCGTCTCGTCTTCTCTTCCATCTTCCAGGCTTTTCTTCTCTTTACCTTTTTTTAGCTCTTTTTCCTGGAGAAAATACTAAGGTATTTACACACATCCGCACACTTTCTCCGTTTGCTCTGGTCTCTCTTTCTCTCCCTGTGTGTGTGTGTGGATGTGCTTTGCTCTTTCTCAATGTGCTGTGTGCTCTCTGGGCCTCGCAGCTGAATTCGGATTTTAGAAATTCGAAAGATCTCTCTATCTATCTATCTCTCCATCCATCTCTCTCTCTTTCTCCATGTCTGGATGGAAAGGCTTCTTGGTTCACTTCTTTTCCCTCTTTAGTTCATTTCTTCAGTTGTTCGAGAGAGTCCCTCTTTTTCTCTCCACACACATACACACACGACTGTATGTGTATATATGTGTCCATGAAAGGAGAGGTAGTCACTTATTGGCAGTGTCGCTGTCTTCTTGAAATAGTAAGCTACCCCAGAATTTTGGGAAGTCTGCTCAAGTCTGCTCAATGTCTATAGATATCCTTTGATATATTGCTCCTCTGAAAATTATAGGGACCACCAATGTGATACGTGTCAGCCCCCTCTTCTCCCTCTACACACACACACGTATACAACCAAAACACTCCTTCATATGCCCTCTCCTATTTTCTTCCTTTCCCTGCTCTCACTAGGATATGTGTCAGGTACGCTTATAAGGTCCTCTCAATTTTACACACACACACACTCCCAAGCTTTTCTTCCTGTATGATCCAGCACAATCTACACACACATAATGCATAGTTTTGTGAAGGTGGCCAGTCATAGGAACGTCCATACACACATGTATCATACATTTCTCCATATACAGTACAGTTACCGTGTGTGTGTAGCTCAAAGGGCTTTTCATTATTCTTGGCGGGGTAGAGAGAGTGTGTGTGTGGAGTGGAATGGTGGAGACTGTACTCGTCTTTTTCCTCTCGCCTGGTTCATTTCACAATTGACTGCTCCCTGAAAGATCTCATTCGATGATATCAAAAAGAAAAATGCTAATTTGATTAATTTACACGGTGTCGAGGAGAAATGGGCTTTCTGTAATGATCTCTCAATTTCTTTCTTTCACATCTCTCCAGCACACACACACACATACGCACCATCCAGCAGCCAGCAGCCAACTCCTTTCTCCTCACTATCTCCATACACTCCAGACTTTCCCTGTTTTCCCATCTCCTCCTTCCACTTTCTTTTCTTCTCTCCCACTCCCTCTCTCTCTGTGTGTATGTGTGTGCGTTTAGAAAAATATCTTTACCCTCCCCACTTTTTATCTATTTGCAAAGACGCTCAGACACACACAATATATATGTGTGGGGAGTGTTTGAACTTTTTATAGAGAAGCACAATCACTCTCTCTTTCTCTCCACGCGTCTTCATCTGTCTCTCATTCTTGCTTTCTCACTCACTTTCTCTCTCTCTCTTCCCCTCTCTTCCTCTTACATTGACACTCGCCTTTCCCTCTCCCTCTTTCAACAAGTTCGAAGGGAAGAAGAGAGGGTCTTTATGCTGATTTATTGAGACTCAGATACTCTAGTTTCTCTCTCTCGTTTTTTTCTCTCGCCCGTTCCCCTCCCCCCAATTTCCCCAGTCGAATCTCCCACTCCCCCTCCTTAGTCTTCCCTTCATTGTCTTTCCATCTCTCGTCTTGTGTTTTCATTGTCTTCCTGCCAACGCCTGCAGAGATTCTCCAGTATACGTAAACACGTCTGGTTTTGTCTTTGGGGAGACTTTCTCTCTCTCTTTCTCTCATAACTAGAGAGATGAGTGTAGTACAGCTTGTTCTTGTTCCTCTCCCGAAACTGAGTTTCAGATCTCTCTCTCTCTCCCTCTCTCTCGCAGCCCTTCTTCTCAGTCCTGAGTGTAGGCGGACGTGTGTAGGGTTCGCAATTAGATATTATTACCCAAAGTTACTAGGAATTCAATTAGTTTTTACTGAATGGGTAACTGAGGCATGTTATGAACTTGGAGAGAGAGAACTGATTGTCTCTCTCTCTCTTCACTTACCCTATTCTATTATGAGATGGTTGTACTACAGTACCACCACCAACCCATTCAGATAATACAGTCTTTTGGTTTTCCTCTCAACTCTTCTTGGCATATTTTCCATTGAAAACCATTCAATCCCCGAATTCCTTCACACACAACACAACCTCCACCACACAGTACACTTTCCCTCTCATTTTAAAAGAGGAGGGGGATAAAAGATTGGCAAATATTTCCATACATATTGTCTATATTCAAAATCCACTCATTTTGACACAGTCCTCCTCTTTATTTTCGCAAATTATTTCAACATGCAAATTATTTGCCATTTTCATAATTTTCTCGACAATTTGAAACTACTTGGGTTTAGAGAGAAGTGTAGTTTTTCTTCTGAAAAACCTGGGATTCTAAATGTCCTTGTGTAAAATGGGGAGAGAGAGACGGGAGGATTTTTTGGTGCATAAATTAAACACAAGTCTCTCTACCCGGATTGTAATAAAAATAATTAATCGTTCCCTCCTCACACACATACGTACGTACAAGGATTTTTTTCGGAGACAGTGGAAAATATTCAAATTAATGATTTCCTCGGGCATTTTTCTCTAGCCTCTCCATCCATTCCCATGTTCCCTGGTTTTTGGATGTGTGTTCGTTGTGAAGGACGAATGAGAGTGGAGTAGGTATGTAGGAGACTCGTGTAATTTTGAGAGAAAACAAAATAATAGTGAAATTAAGCTGGAGTGTGTCGAGTTTAAATGTGTACTAGGGAAGTGTAGAGGAATGGAGGATGCATCCGGTTAGAATAATGTGGGGTATTGAAGAGGACACTGAAGAGCATTAGTATTGGGGAAAGAGGGAGAGAGAGAAAGTAGCAAGCATCAGAATCAGGAGAGGAGGAGGAACCCAAGAGCTGCATCCAGAATGGAGAAAGGGGTACTTCACAAAATTTGGGGCATTTGAGGTCATGGACGGAATTGTCTGGCGAGCATGAATCGACTTTATATAATACCCGGATTTGTTTGTCCATATTCTTCTAGCCCAGTTGGCAGAGTTGAATCATCATCCTCCTCTCTCGCTCTCCCTCCCTGTCCTCCTTCCACACACACACATACAAAAACAGACAAACGACACAGAGAGAGACACAGCATTGGAACTCCATGAATGTCCGCAGATAAAATCTGAATAATGGTACTAGGGGCTTGTAGGATTTTGGAAAAGAAAAGAGAGATGCGCCCATCATCCTCCGTTATGTTATGTTGTACCTTGTTCAAAGACCTACATTCGCCTCTATATTGTAACTCTGTTGAGACTACAGAAAGAGCGAGAGAGGAAAATCAGACAAATCTTTGAATTTTCTATCTCTTTATCCATATTCTGTGACATCCTCTCGAAAACCGCAACAAAAAATGTTTTTTGTACCGACAGGAATTGCACACAAAATAGGATAGGGGAAAGTGCAAGAAATTTGCATTAACCCCTGCGCAAAATTCGACTGAGTGTCGATCCTCCGAATTTTTTTAATGGAAATAAAATGTTAAATGGATTGCTTTGAGGCAGAATGGTGAATACAAAAGAAAATGTCTAGTAAAAAATGTTGAATTATTCATCTATTTAAACACAAGACACTTCCAATAAACACAAGGATGTACTTGTTGTTTAATAATCCGTGAAAATGTTCGCATATAATTATGAGAAATAAAGAAATCATTACTAAATTGCATTGTGTTTTTGCAAATTCCAGTTACGATGGAAGGACACAGCCTGGGAACCATGCAAAAAATGATTTGCTCGGCCAACGAGCTTTCTTTCGGACGCTCAGCGATCCCGCCGTCCTCTCAATCGATACAATCCAGCTTCATGATGAGGCTGTGTATCGTTGTCGTGTAAGTCTTCCTTTTGTATTTGTTCTTCTTCATAAAAATTTGTGAAATATTTTTTCATACAAGTTTTGTACATTACCTTATTTTACAGGTGGATTTTCAAAAATCGCCAACTAGGAATTATCGTGTGAATTTAAGTATCATTGGTAAGTTCCTATTTCTTGTTTTACTCTGTCTGTTTTCACCCGCATCAATTTAGTCTGGAATATCGAACAAGAGTAGTCGTAGTTCTGATTTGAAAATTTTACGGGGAAAGGAGAAAGGATATGTAGAGGGGATGGTCCTACAAGTTTTACGGGCAATCGGTATCAAAATATATGGACTACATTTTCTCTGGCATTGGATATTCCAATGTGTAAGATGAGATTATGCAAATCATCGGAGGGAGGAGGGAGGGATGATGGGCTATCATGTCCCACAGTTTTTTGCGCTTGTTGACCATCACGACCCTATAAACTGACAGAGCGGAGACATGTAAGAAATTACAAATTGCCCCTCCTCCTCCTCTTTTCGTAACCGAACTGAATCCATGCAGACACTCCAGTGTTGGATTACATAATCATTCGTCCGATACATCGTAAGGACACGTACTTAAAGTTCTTTACTATAATACTTGCGAATGCCTATATTTCGCTGGTATGGGATAACTGTAGTTTATGCAAATTGCACAATCGGTATACTTGTTTTGAAAAGAAAATACCAGAAAGCGGGCCATATTTCCTGAAAAAAAGTTGAATTAAAATTCTCCAATTTATTTTGGAATTTTCCTCGAATATTAAACAGATTTAAATAAATTTGTAGAAACAGATGTAATTGACTTGTTACATTTAATTGTCTATTAGAGTAATGGTCAAGCCAGCCATTGAAAAACAAGGGTAATAATTCAGCCAAAAGTTCACAGCTATAAACAAATACATGAGATAGAGGTGTGCACAATCATTTATAATACATATGGGTGGACCAAAAACTTTCACTTTGTAATCTGTACAGAGTTTTGTGTGTGTCCCCACACCCACTCCTACATAAAAGTACACACACACACACAAAGAATTTTCTGGCATTTGTCGCATGTTTTTCAAACTCTTTTATGAGGGCGTAAGTAGCTCAATTTGAGGGAGCACGTCCTCTCTCTCAAATTACTCGGGTCAGTGAGTTTCCAATCTCCGATTGTGGCATGGAAAAACATGGAGAGAAACTCTCATGAGCCTTTCCCTCACACACACACACACTCACTCCAAGTCCATTGTATGGAGTCCATGCACAAACGGTATGGGGAATCGTTAACTGTTGAGTATGTTGGGAGGAGGAGGAGGAGGGGGTAAAGAGAAATGTTCAACAATTAGTCCTGTTTAATCCACCATAGAATCATCATATAAAGGCACTAACTACTTGTTCTCATTTTTAACCATCCCAAAAGTGTCGTTGCAAATGCAAATGACCAAATCTCATGTTTCTCTCCCTCCCTCCCAATTCTCCGAGTAGGAAGGTTTTAATTGTTAATTTGCAAATTTCATTTTCACCACAACAATCCGTATTGTGACCACTGTGACCAGGATTGTTAAATGCATGAATTTTTACATTTTTTCAAATAATTCTACTTCAAACTCCAACTCGATTCCCCATTTAATGCGGACTGTCCATGCGTCACATAATATTGCTAAATGCTAATTATATGCTTTTGATGCGTACATGTATTTGAGCCTTATGATATATAACATGGCCTCCTTTGTCAACCAAAAAAATTTTTTTTGATTCACCGGAAGAATGATTGACTCTGAAAAATGTCTCGTCTCTCTCTCAAAATTAATTGGGCTCACAAAATCCTTTGCTCTTATTTTTCATGTAGGATGATCAAAGGAAGATTATGTGACTAATTATTCTGACTACCTATACAGTAGATACAGATAAACTTTTTCCATCACTTTTCCTGGAATCGCTCTAGTCTAGAATAGAAAGGTAGCGGTAGTGGTCTTTGATTTATTTACAGTATCCATGACTTTCAATAATCACTCACTATGCATTTTCTTTGTACACTTTTACAAAATTTACTTGGCTCATTCCGACTCGGATCTTTTGATGTGACAGAGGAAAGGACTAGAGAAAAAGAAAGGAATATTCTTGCGAAAAGTTATGTACTGGACACGACTTTTGTGACCAAAAAGTTGAGGTTCATAAAAATTCATTTAGTTTAGAGTAAAACTCGTTCATTTCAAAAAAAATTCTAAAGGATTCATTAGTATATCAAAATAATTGTGAAAATAAGAGAACCCCACACATTTTTTTCTCGATATTCCAAAAATTGATTTATTTTATACATGTATGAAAAGATGTAGTCAGGTTGTGCACATGAAGGAAAAAGTTTACATTTCTTGTTAGCCTTTTTTTCTCTCAAAGAAAATTATTTTGTGATGAATCTAATGTACCGTAGCACGTAGGCGTATTCGTCCTCATCACACAAACAAAATGTTTTTTCATTTAGTAGAAATTCAACTGTGAGAAAGGAAAAGAGGGGGAAAAGGAAAAAATTATCTTTTTTGAAAGCTCAACAGTTTTTTTTGAAGAAAAGATGGATTCTCAATAAGAAAAAAATTCTTTCTATATTCCTTTTCTCCTCAATCAGTTCCTTCACAATTTTCTCTTATTTGTTGTTCCCAAAAAAATTTACAAAAAAGGGATTTGTATTTGTGGAGTAACGAGGGCTTTTAAAATCTACAACCATGAAACTCTTTCTTTACAAACTTCAGGAAATATGTCTGAAAAAGTGGCATTATTTTTCTTAAATCAGTTACATTTTTCAAGGAAGGAAAGGAGGAAAAGGTTTTCAGGACAAATGTTCAGTTTTCCCCCTTCTAGTTTTTTTCTTTTATTTTGAACGGCTTTACAAGGAATTAAGAATTTAAATACGAGTATTTATGCATGTTCATTACTTGTTGTTGTGAACACTGAAGGGAGATGAAAAGATGAGATTTTCCTTTCTCTCACACACATCCACAAATACACAATGTAGATTAACAAAAGGACCCCATTCTACAGTACAAACTTTGGCTCGATCCTTAACTTGATAATGATAGCATGTGTGTTGGAGGGGCGGAGAAAGTAAGAGAAAAAATATTTTACATTTTTTTAAGTTTGAAGTTTTCTATGCAGAAAAAATCACACACACACATACAAGACGCACACACGCACAAGACATTGGATCATGGTATACTGCTCCCATATTATTTTACGTTTGTGTGAAGCATTTTTTTCTTGGCAGAGGTAAGAGGGAGTGACGCAAAACCGACTATGAAGGGGTTTTTGATGTGAATTTGGATATCATCATCAAAGGAGAGAGTGAACGTGATAACATATTCCGTAACATTCATACATTATAACATAAATCAGTCTTGCATTTGTAAACTTTCTCTTTTTTGTCTTCCCGTTTTCTACATCCGAATAGAGAGAGAGAGAAAGGGAGACGATCAAAATCAACATAATAATTATGGAATGGCCTCTTTTTAATTTAATGCAATTTTATGTTAATTTGCAGCCAACTTTGCCATTGAGCCATGATTTCATAAATTTCCTGTAATTTGCTCTAATCATTCCCGTTCGGCAAACAAGGAAGTTTATTCTATTTACAAAGTACTGTTGCCAAGCTTCGCCAAAACTGAACAAAATGTTTTCAGTTTTTTTAAAAAAAACAATGAATATTCACCCTGCAAAATATTCTGGTTTTTTTAATTATAAATAAAGTGCGGATAGCCTCATTCAAGAGATGTGTAAATTTGTTTGTTAAAAATGACTCCAGACTGAAGATACAATTAAAACTCGTTTCTCTCTCTGTACTATGGACCATAGACTTGACAAAGTAAAATGGGAAAGAGTACATGAAGAGTTTTTTCCCTTGCCTTTCCCTTGGCGACGTCAAGCAGAAGATGATGGTGTTGATGTTGAGTTTTCTTTCTCTCTTTGGCTGTCTACTCGTTGACTCTTCGGAATGTGGACATGAGGTCGGTTGAAATTGCAGTGTTGAGCATGTTTTTTCGAGTTTGGTCTGGATATTTTTTTTTGTCTCGGGTGCCTGGGTCGTTTGAAGTGGTTCGCACATCCAGGAGGCAGAGATACAAACGAAAAAAGAGAGGGGAAGAGAGAAAGAGAAGTTGGGATGACAAAGAAATGGAGGGGAGAGAGATCCTCCCGAATTGTATGAGGTTTTGTGAAAGAAAAGGATGAGATGAGGAAAATAAAGAGAGCGGGGGGAGAGAGAGTGAGTGGTTGAGAACACAACTCATCCACACAGCTATGTTGCCCTTGGGTCACTTAATTTCTTTTTTGCAAAGGAAGGAGTGGGTAAGCACTTGATATTATTTTGATAGTCTCTCCTTGTCCCCCCGTTCCCTTCTCTTCTCTCCCCCACATATTCCCTGTCCCCGTATATGCCCCTCACATAAAAATAAGGGAAGCACACATTAAATTTTAGAAGCACAGGCACAGCCTCCACACACACACACACGTGAGGAGGAGATAGGACTCCATTTAATCTGTACATTAGTACATACATAATCTATACAGCCACACACACGTAGCTATGTACGCCACGTTTCTTTAAGTTCAAGATGATTGTGTACTACCGTAATGGTCCAAAGAAAGATCCATGACTTTCACAAGTACCCATTGAATACATTTAGGCTCCATGAATTTTCAGCTTCATTTTTAATTGAGATGCTGAATAAAAAAGGAGTGGGGTTGTAAGAACGGTTTACGGTACAAGGTATGTTCTCCACATTCTGTAGAATCTAGTGAAGGTGAATAAAAAATTGGGGACTATATACTACTGTGTGAGATTTATATGGGATACCTATGTAGTAACGACAGGGGTGGCTATCAGACACAGACCCACACGCACACACAGTTCAAGTTCATCGCCAGAGATTTCTTTCTGTATGTAAAGGGAGGGGGGAGTGCAGGGGCTTTTTTTTGAACGTCCCTTAATGTGAGGAAATAAGAGCATCAAGGAAAGTGGGAGAGCGAGCTAGATAATGTCTCTGAGAAAGGAGGGAAGGGAGGAGGAAGAAGAGAAGATAATCAAGACGGTGCGAAATTAGGAATGGAAAAGTGGCTGGAAAAATTGCATATTATCAAACAAGAATGAGTCCAAGACCACACACACACACATTCATTCACTCTCTTTTTCCTAGACATAGGCACACATCACACATATAATCATCTTCCCTTTTATTCCATGGACTCCCTACTGAGCATCTTATATTCTAAAAAACCTTTTTTTCTTCTTCTTTTCCATCTCCATCTTTTCTTTTCCCTCCCTTTATTTTTAAGATTTCCGTCTCCCTCTCTCTCTTTCTCTCTCTTCATCCCCGTCTCTTTCTTCCGAGTTCCGTGGACGTGTACGCGTGTGTATGTACTATGTAGGTATTGCCTTATCGTCTTGTTTTTTCTATGATCCCTCCTTAACATTATCTGGCTCTCATTAAATGTCACTTCTTTTGTTGAGAAAGGGAGAGATAGGATAGAAACATTTTCACAGTTTATTATTATTTGCGAAGGCTGTACACACATTCAAAAAAATGTGAAGTAATTTTTTTTCAGAAATTAGAATTTACAAAATAAAATTAAAATTATAAGAAAAAATTGTTTTTGAATTAAATACGCTTAACTTTTTTCTACCTTGTAAATTGGATTCAACCAAAATTTGCATAAGAAAATTTAAATTCCTGGACTCTACTTCTACTTCTTCTACAAAGGAGTAAATTAAGGATACAATTTTAAATTCATTTTCAAAATCCCTACACTTAATTCTTCTCAAAAAGAATTATTTACGACCGCTCATTTGACATGAAAATGAGGAATGAGTAGCGAGTAGCAACTACTGAGACCATGATTAGTTAAAGTAAATCATTTTGATGGCTTGGCCATCATTCTCCCTGTAATAGTGAGGTTAAATGGCTATTATCCACACAATAAGTGTTTTCTAAAAACACACACACTCTCTCCCTCACCCTCCCTCCCTCTTTCTCTCACTATAAAGCTGAATGCTGATCATAGTAATTAACTTTAAGTTTTCAAAAGAACCTTCCATGAAAAATCCTGTCCCTTTTACCATCATCCGTTCCATTATACTTGTGGGGAATAAGAAGACGAAGAGAGATTAGAATCACCTTTCAAAATTTCTTTAATCCGCTATGCGTACCCTACAGCAGACACACACACAGAGGCAGGGGCGCAAGGGAGGGGGAGAGCTTTGTTATAGGCCAGACGAAGGGTAATAAAGCAGACAGTGGAAGTTTGTGTTTGTGTGGGAAACTCCCTTTTCAGCAGAACCCTATTATCATTAGCAGGATTTTGATTGGTGGGCGTCTCAACGCTTATTACATCTAATGGAAAAACCAGCATAATTGATTCTTTTATTGAATCCAGTCCAAATCCAAATGGGTCGACTTGAACTTGTGTCTCCCACACAGCCCTCCATTCAATTCAAGAAGCTCCTTCCACACACACAAGCCTTATGATGAAATAAGCATTCTAGTGTCTGTGTGTGTACCATTTGCCATTGTTTATCATCACTCCCTCACCTCCATATCAGAGCAATTAATCTACATTATGTACAACATTAACTTTCCCTTATAAGTTGGGCTGTGTGTGTAGCGTGTGTGAGGGAACAAGTTACAAGGTGGTCGCCATTTCTTTTAACAACTAATTGTTACATTTTTGACAGAAACAAAAATCCCTCTCTGTTTTAGTTCATTTAATTCAATACTCTGGATTATTTTTTATCTGCACAATTTTACAAAATATTTAATTGAATTGGTGAAAGAAATCATTATCACTTTTCTTTCTCGTAGTCACTCTCTGGAGTGCTTTCGATCTGGATCAAATATTCCAAAAATTCACAATCTCATTCACCTGAGGATTGTGAGGATGGAATGACCCAACAAGTGTGTTTTCTGCCATAATATTTGTGTAAGCACATATCGAGGAATTTCTTCATTTATACGTCATTCACAACGAAGGTGGCATGACTCTTTCCTGTCCTCCATGGAACAAAAAAAATTTCTGGACATTCCGTTGCGTGCTTACCTTGTCCTTTGTACATATACATATGTACATTTACAACTGAATGCAAATTACTACATAGTTTTCTTTATTCAAAGCTGAGAATGGACCATTGGCTTGCACATGTCATGTACAAATGATGAGGAGAGGGGAATAACAATAAAAATGTTTTTTACGTACTCCATAAAATATCCATGAAAAACATGAGCATAAGATGGACAAGAGTTGTGTGTGTGTGTGTGTGTGTTTGATATACACAAAGACCATTGATGCACTGGACTGTTGACGAAAGTCATGTGTGTCAAACGTGCACTTGCATTTGTGTGGGAATTTGTATTCATATGGAAAGTGTTTTTGTGGAGCGAAAGTGAAGCTATCCTTTAAGATGCTATTATACCGGAGTGGTAGTGTGGTAAATACAGGATGTAGCTTTAATAAATTATATTTATTATAAGATATTGTCCCTCGCGCAGGTCTACACACGTGTGCATACTGTGTGAATACCGATGGTATTGTACGGTCAGGGAAATTTGTTTTTTCTTCTAAATAGAAATGAGGAGATGGAGGAAATGTGAAGGTGATGAGGTCTTTTCATGTGCTCATTTATTTATGATTTCTTGTACATATAAACTCTGCAGGTACTGCTTACTGTATGTGTGTGTGTGGAGGATTGGGTGTACATATGAGGGAAAACAATTTCATTGTGAATGTATTTTTTTTGTGTGAGATGTGGATTGAAGAGAAAATCAATGTCGGTTGAAAATGAGTCGTAAAAATGTGGGAGAGAGGATGGAAATGAGAAAGGTCAATTGCACTTTGAGTCATCATTATCATTACTTTCTCCCTCCCTCCCCCTCTCTCGCTACACTATATCACAAAATACGATGCTACGGAGTATTCTAGGTTTTGGTACTAAACTTGTAAATAGAGAGAGATGTATTTACCATGACATGGTTAAATGTCAAGGAAAGTCGTTTTTTCACTTTATTACTGCCAATTTAATATTATATTCCCTCAACGTAATTTGACCGCAGAGGAGAACGAGAAGGCCTTGAAGTAGAGAAGAGAGAGAGAGAAGGAAAGAGGAGGAGGTGGTGGCATTAGTCAAATTTGCAGTATCAAGTTTGTGCTGGGATATTACCATCATGACTATTAACGGTTTGACTAATAGCAGTCGTCTGTCTTGGCCTTTGTTTATTATTTCTCAAGTCAGGCCTGTTCCCAAAGAGGACTCCCTTTAAATTCCTTTACTTTCCATTTTTTACAATATATTCTCAAAGCCTTTAAAAATATGGTAAAAAATCTTCAAATATTTTTGGATTTAAAAAAATATTCTGCAGCCACTTTCGTTTTCACAATGGTGGATGATTTGAATGACCTGGGGAAAAACATTTCTAAATAATTCCCATCTTGTTTCCCAGCAAATCCTTTCTTAAATTTTTTTTCCT
Organism: Pygmarrhopalites habei; assembly: GCA_009870185.1. Classification (NCBI taxonomy): domain Eukaryota; kingdom Metazoa; phylum Arthropoda; class Collembola; order Symphypleona; family Arrhopalitidae; genus Pygmarrhopalites; species Pygmarrhopalites habei. The sequence continues at coordinate 19,221 of WJFB01001900.1, forward strand.
TTTCGAAGTACACATTTTTTGTCTTGCCAGGGGCAGAATTTCGTTGTGACCAAGGGCAATTCGATACATTTCAAAAATTTGTCCTCTCTTTCACCATTTGAAGAGTTTCCAACTTTCTCTCTCCCTCTCGAATTATGTATTCCCACTCACAAAATTTATGAAAGAGTTTGGAATTCACAAAAACCATTTTTGCTATTCCTCCTCCCTCTTTCCTCACTTCACTTGTCCCTCCGTGAAAGTAGGGAGAAAAGTATAGGAATTGACATGACATAGTATAACACAATATGTGTGTGTGTGAAAAATGTAAGTGATCACTTGTGGCCGTCATTTGGAACAAGAGAAAGGTAAGAGAGGAGGAGAAAGTGTGTGTGGCTAAAATCAATGAGAAGTAACGACAAGGAGAAAGGAAACGTCTTAACTTGTGAGTCACGTTTACCTTTTTCTCTCCCACCTTTCTCTCTCTCTCTCTCCTCTCTGCTTTTGTACAGGGAGAGAAAGCAAGAATGTACAAAGTCTACACCTGACCGATCGATTGTCACGATAAAAAAATATATAGAATACTTTTCCTCTGTCTCTCTCTCTCTCTCTCTCACACATACACATCCAGCTTAGCTCCACATGAACCACTCAAAATCCCAAAACTCTCGAACCATGTGATAGCACCCTTGTAAACATAAGCTAAATAGTTTTTGGCGCTTCCCTTCCCTCTCTTCATTCCTCTTTACAATGGTGTTAAGGAGAGAAGGGAAAGGAAAGGAAGGGTGAGTGTGAGTGCAGATGACACTCAATTTAATCATGTTGAAGATATATTCCATTACAGTTAACACAAATTTTTAATACAAATTCCCTCTCCACACCCGGCCCCAGTCACACACGCACAAAGAGACCAAGACAAGACACACATCAATATGTAACTAGTGTGTGAACTCCTTGAGGGAAAAGTGCGCCGCTAATAGTAGTATGATTTTTTAATAATACGTCCTTTCACTCATGTCATCACACACACAAACATACACACATTGTAAGAAATCCTTTTCATAAGCTCAACAAAAATTTCATAACAACCTCTTTCAGTTGAATACAAATATACGAGTAGTATATGTACAACCTGTAATCAATTTGCGAGAATGAGTGCATAATACCAGGGTAGCATTTTTTTTATTTGAAATTGAAAATGTTAACCCTTTTTCAACAAATTTTCCCTTTACAAAATTTCTTTCCACAAAAAAAATTCTGCATGTGCAATCTTTACCTTTCACCATATGAACTCCAAGCATTGAAAGTAACAAAGGAGATTTTTTCCTTCTGAAGATTGAGATAACATTGAGAGCTACCACCAGAAAGGGGGCTTACAAGAGTGAGAAGTACGCCTCCAGCTAAATGAGAATAATAACAAGATGGAAATACACGCAGAGGGAATGAAAGAGAAAAGTTTTTTCTCTTTTTATTCCATTTATCATTGGATTTTTGTGTACATAAACGAATGTGTATATTGTATGTATTGTACTTACAGTACACATTGTGTGACGTGTGCACTCTGTTGAATTCATTTCCCACCTTCGAGCTGAGAGCACCCCTGTTTTTTTGCATTTATGTAGACAAGTGTGCAAAGGATATAATAGTCTCTAATGGAGTATGTACAACAATTTTGGGTTTAATGGCATGTGTTATGTACTCCCTCTCCTCCTCTTCCCTTCCCTTCTCTCTGTTTATGTGTGTGTGGACTGTGGAGTGAAAGGGGGAAAGGAAAAATACGAGGATTTTTTTCTCTTTCTTTCTCTCTCTTGTTGAAACGCAAGGCGCTTCTTTGTAGGGTAATCTCAACTCAACCCTCCGCTTAAACTTGATTTACCGTCCAATCAAAATGGAATTTTACGACGAATTCAATCTCTCATAAAAAGGTTAGCCTGCCCAAGTTTACGCCGACGATTTGATCAAGATGCTTACATCGAAGTCACGGAAGTCACATATTTCCAGTAACTTTTCCGTTTCTCTCTCTTTTTCTTTCTCAGTCACTCGCCTCCCTCCCCTCCCCTCTTCTCCCTCCCTCCCTCCTACATGTACATGTCTAAACCGCCTTTTCTAAGGCTATATTTAAAAGGCCATGCATCATCTCCCTCTTCCTTTCTTTCTCTCTCATTCAGCATACATATACGTATGCTTTGTTTCTACTAAAATAGTCAACCAGTTCTCCTTTCTCCCGGAGTAAATTCCCGTCGTTTACTTCCATATATATAAATCTCCCTTATGTATAGGTGACAGAAAAAGGGTTTTTTACATACAATCTTTTTATCCAATACATCCGTCATAAATGCCCCCTCTTGACATCATTTATAAAGGGAGGGAAAGGGAGAGAGAGAGAGTCCGAGCCATCATTCAGAGTACAGAAAAATTTATATGCGGCTACGACCCTTGATTACAAAATACTGAATTAACTTGACATCCTCCCTCCTCCTCCTCAGTTGAGTCCCTTTAAACTTTTTAATCTTGATTTACTCTCCCTCCATCTTATGAACATTCCATCTGTCACATTCTCAATGATTTACCATTTTCGTCCCTGAAATTCCATACCTCTCCTCCTCGTCCTCCTCCTCCTTTTTGATAGCTACACATTCCTGATTTTTATTATCGGTCCTCTTCAGCCACTTAAATTGAACGTAGTAAAAGTCATCCCTAGTTTATTAGTCATAATATAGAGAGGATTAGTTTTTTAAGGGGGGAATGGTTTGATGACAAATTTTTTTGATAATACTATTAATGAGACAATTTTCGGGAGTCGCATCTTCCCACTTAGCAAAATGGTGGACGGAGACGAAAAGCGCGACGGAGGAGGTGTATTAAATTAAGAGGATCTCTCCCCTCGTCGTTTGAAGTTCCAGGTATATAATAAGGTCAGCCCCAAAAGTTCATAATGAAGAAATCCAGTCTTTGTTGTGAGTGTGTTGGTGCATTTGTATTATAAGTGAATTATGAAGGGAGCATCCATATTTGAACACACGCACTCTCTGCTTTCTCCTGGGACTATTTATTTGACTCTCATACCCTTCTCTCTCTCTCCTTTTGGATGACATACCTTTAAATACAGGGACTGTCATTCCCTTTCTCCTACCAACCTACCAACCCTATGATTATTCCATTACAAAAAGCAATTTTGTTCTGGATAACATAATAATACTCCCATCCCCTCAAATTTCTCCGTCTTCTCCTCAGTGGTTAAAAGATGCAGATGATGTGGAGATGTAGAGAAAGAGGGGAGAGAAAGCAGTTGGGATTATTACTCCCTCCCTCTTTCTCTCTTTATTCTTAGATTATGTATATGTATAATTTTGACATTTCCTATTTTTTCTCGAATATTATCTGTACACTTGCTGACTAAGAGAGTGGGAGCAGCATGAGCTGGGGGAAAAACGAAAGGAATTTTTGCATGGGAGGAAATGAGATGAGAATAAAAATATAGATGTGAAAGAAAAGTTGAGTTTAGCATGGAGTGAAGGGAAACGAGCAGAGGGAATGAGCAGTGGAGTTAGGGAGTATGAAATGGAGGAGGGGAGGAAACGGTGTAATAGTGTTGGAAATAAGGAAATGAGGAAAAAGAACTAACAAGTGATTTTTCTGAGGAAAGAAAAAAAACATTTCAGGTTTTGACAGCCAAAACATTAGTGGAGACGTGAGGGAGACATAATGTGTGTGTGTGGATGGGGTTGGAGGGGAAGAGGGGAATTCTTATGGATTTCACATTGACTTGAGCTACCGTTGGCAAAAGGGGGATTTTCATTGGAGGATCAATTTCTTGGAAATTTTGAAACAGTTTTCAAAATTTTTAGTTTTACCTCCTCCTCGGAAACTGATTGTAAAGTATGTACTCATCACATTTTAAAATCAAGTTTGTTGTACATAATGCAATTTTTAATTGGTGTACACTGCAGTATGCTTTGAAAGATTTGAGACGATATGCACTGTACAATTTATACTACATAATCCTAGAGTTTTTCTTCCTCTTTCAGATTTGTAATGCGAACTTATGTGGAATGTCAGTGGGGAGAAAGGGATTGTGAAGATGAGAAATTAGAAGAATTCTGCTGACTCTCTGTTTCTCATTTGAATTTATGAAAGAATGAGAAAAAGAGAGAGAGAAAAAGGGGAACTGAAAATGAGAGAGTTGAGCAATGATCAGTCAATTGATGAGCTGAGTTTTAAAGATGTGTTATAATTTATACTTGTATTCTCTTCTGACTTCAACATCTCTCCCTCTTCTTCGTTATATTACGCACTACTAGAATGGCTTTGAGGTACGGAAGGAGAAACAGTAGGAGAGTCGAGAAGACGAAGTTGTATTGGGACATGCAAAGTACACTAGTGAGATAGAGAGAGGGTTGCAAGTAACATGCTTTGCATACCAAGCTTAAAGATGTACGTTTGGGAGAGAAAGAATTTTTACTCTTGTGTCTTGTCTTGACTATAGATCTGTATATGTATTCTTATAAATATTATGATGTTATCAAGCTGAGCCAAACATACACACACACACAAGATATGAGACTCTCTAGCCTCCCTCCCTCTCATTTCCTTGCCGAGGGGAGAAAGGAAAAGAATAAGAGGAAGAGATCAATTAAGACTTTCAGACTCGTTATTCGCTGACAAGCTCGAATCCGTCTCCTGTCTTTAATTGAAATGGCCTGTTAACATTTGGGGGAGAGAACGGAGAAGAATGAGAGGCTAATGGATCGTACTTAATTGTACAAATTATTCCTTTAATCAAGAAAATTTCCCCTACGTTCTCTCCCTTCCTCACACACTCCACGCACACACACGTTTCCTCTTTCCCATTATTCTGTACAAAGAAAGTCTCTGTACACTCCCCCTTCTTCCCATTACACTTGACATGGGGGAAAGTAAGAGAGTCAAAATTCGATTAAAAATTGACGGGAAAAAATTTTGGAAGAAAAATATAGTTGAAACTTTTCAAATTTTCGCAGAAAAGGTGTTTAAAAAAATTATAAAAAGGAGAAAGTTATTTTGAATTAAACAAAAAAAGCAAGTGTTTGAGTATGTGGTGGATTTTCTATCTATATACATTGTCAATATTGGAACTTTGAGAAGGACGACACAAAAGAAGTCTCTTCACACACAAAAAATTTTTTTTCGCTCCTGCTCAGCATGACAGGGATATGGAGAAAGGGAGAGAGAAAGTGAGGCCACATGAAAAGAAGCCCATTTTCCCCGAGTTTATCCCACTCCCTCCTCCCACTTGATTAACTCGCTGTGAAGACAGGGTGAGAGAGAAAGAGGAGTCTCGATATTGTGTACATTTTAAGATTATGTCACGAAAATGAAATGAAAATTCCATGACAGTTTTTCTTTCCTCGAACGCTTCCCCATTTCATCGCCTTGCTTTCACTTTGACTGTCACTTGCAAGAAATGAAATGAGGGGAAATGGGGGG